>CM065386.1:11827500-12010000 GCA_033060915.1 Euryodendron excelsum | reverse complement strand
CAAAAGAGCTACATTAGCAAGGTGCTTAAACAATTTAACATGTTTGGTGCAAAACTGGTGTGCACACCATTGGCGAGTCATTTTAAGTTATCAGCTAGTCAATGTCCAAACACAGAAGAAGAAGTTGAAGACAAGTCAAAGGTGTCTTATGCCAATGCAGTGGGTTGCTTGATGTACGCAAAAGTATGTACTAGACCAGACTTGGTACATGCAGTGAGCACAGTCAACAAGTACATGGCTAATCCAGGTAAAGAGCATTAGAAGGCAGTGAAGTGGATTTTTAGATACTTGAGAGGTACAACCGACTATAGTATTATGTTTGTAAGGCAACAGAAAGAAATTTCAGTCATGGGATATGTTGATGCAGATTATGCTGGGGATGTGGATGATAGAAGGTCTATGACAAGGTATGTTTTTACACTTGTAGGTGGGCATATTTGTTGGAGATCTACATTACAATCCCTTGTAGCATTGTCTACAACAGAATCTGAATACATGGCATTAACAGAAGTAGTAAAGGAAGCATTGTGGGTGAAGGGGTTGGTCGAAGAGCTTGGGTTACAGCAAGATGGCATTCAAATAAGTTGTGATAGTCAGAGTGCTATTTGTTTAGCAAAGCATCAGGTTTGTCACGCTAGGACCAAACATATTGATGTGAGGTTTCACAAGATCAGAGAATTGATTGGTAATGGTGCGGTGAAGCTTGAAAAAGTTCACACTTCAGAGAATACTATAGATATGTTGACAAAGACCATCACAGCTGACAAGTTCAAGCATTGCTTGGACTTGCTTAGTGTTGAAGAAGATAGCTACCCAACCTATTGTTCAAGGTGGAGACAGTTATGGATATTTTCTCCTAAGGGGTAAGATTATTCGCCAAGGTGGAGATTTGTTGGAGTTAGTGTCTCATATTGTTGATACTAAGTCTGGGAACATTGGAGCTCATGGGTGGAATAGAGCGAAGTGAGAGGAGTGTGAGCGCATTGAGCGGAGCGGAGCCTATGATGGGTAATCTGGTTATGTCCACCTGGGTTAGAATAATAGGTTGGGGGTGCCTGAGGTATGGTACGGGTATTTTGGAGATTTTGCCATTGTATCCAGAGTTAGGGTTTCATTTAAATTTGTGTAACCCTAATTAGTAGTATATTTTTTTTTAGAAGTAATAAAAGAGAACTACATTGCCGTTGAGGACGTAGGTAGTCACACTGATAGTTGAATCTCGTTAAATTCTTGTGTTCTGTGCTTGTTTACTCCTGTTTTATTGCATCGTATATAGTTTTTTGCGCAACAGATACATTTTGTGACAAATTAATCTTGAACCAACATATAGTTTTTAGCAATTTGATAATTAACTGTAGGAGATTTGATCTGTACAATGAGACTTTTGAGATTGTCATTCGTCATAATGTATTAAGATTTATTAAAGTCATTACATGCAAGTGCTTTTCCTTGTGTGGATTCTATACGAGTGGAATTTAAGAGTGTTCGTACATGAAAACCTGCTTTGGATTTGCTCAGGAGCTTTGGATTTAGCCGAGGACAATGAACCGCCTCCATCATTATTTGATGATCATGAACTCATAAACATTATGGGTCTAATCTACCCGTTGAAATCTAAAGATGATGCTACCGCCTAATCGAGAATTCAGAAAATTCGTCCCATACAATTAGTAGGGAGAAAAACAAAAAAATTCGAACCAAGCACTTGGTACAAAAAAAAAAAAAAACAATTAAAGAGAATAACCTAACCTCAATTCACATAAACCAACCATTGTTTGATGTAATCAAATACCAAACAATGAGATTTTTTTTTTTATTATACAAAAGTCCACCTAGAATGATGTGGCAATCGTATTCTTAAATTTTGATCTGCAGTAATGGGCTTGGAGCTTCAAGTGAAAAGGATCACAATGAGATAAATCATTTTGTGTGAAAATTTTGTTAGCACTACTCTCATTTGATGTCTGTAGACAAACCATATTTATGGATGGCCTCGTGAACACCAGCTAGTTTATTATGAAAAAGAAACAAGCCAACTAAGCAATGTATATTACATACAACTATTTTTAACTAGCCTCTATCTGCTCTGGATTAGCCAGGATTAGCCACCTATATGGAGGCCAGTAGGTTTTGGCATTGACACTTAGTACATTAATAAGGATCGAAAACATGTACGTAACAGGACGAAAACCTTGTCACTGAGAAAAGCTCAGAGAATGTCCAAATGGACTACAAAGAAGTAGGAGAAATAATACTCAACAAACACAAGATTACCCTGTATAGACATCCTAATGCTTTGTCACCTTTGAGTTGCAAAATAATATCTAGAGGAAACTCTCTGCTGGAATCTGGACAATGGAATTATTTTCTCAATCACCCCAATAACCATTGGAGGAAACTAACCAAGTTCAGCTTCTTCGCGTCCTTTGAGTCTGTCTTCTCCTCCTTTGTTGCCTCCTTCCAAAAGTCTCGACAAACCATTCGTGATGCCTTCTGGTTAGATTGTGCCCAATAACCAACCCAACTGTGAGTCCACTTCCATATCCCAAGATTATGACAATCCAATCGATTTTACTTGGAAACTCTGTATCTTCTTTATCCTGTTGAAAGGTTGAAGGTGGTGGTGGAGATGCCTCTGAATTTTCACATTTCTTGGACAAAGGGTCTCCACACAGTCCTGAATTCCCCTCAAACGAATTGTTCTCAAATGTATTAAATTGTGCCCCTCGAGGTATATGCCCAATAAGATTATTATAAGAAACATCCAAGACTTCAAGGAATGTGAGTTGTGTAAGTTCTTGAGGGATCTTCCCTGAAAGCATATTCTGACACAGATCCAATGATTCCAGATTCGTTAGGTTGCCCAAGGATGATGGGATGGGACCAATGAGTTCATTGTTGGAAAGGTTAAGCAATTGAAGCCCCTTGAGATTTCCCATTGACTCTGGAATCTCCCCTCTAAATTCGTTGCTTGACAAATCAATGGCTACAAAGGCATTTTGTATCTTCTCATATACCCTTTGTGTGCCTTTGAGAGTAATTGTAATAGAATAACTATAATTGTTTTCCAGCACAATCGGTATATGTTGACTATCATTTGTTAAGAATTGCAAAGTTTTATTTAAGTGCATATATGCAAAGCTTTCTGCATGGAGCATTTTCATTGCCTTCCACTTTTGGAAGTACTCTGAAGGCAAGTTACCTGAGAAACCATTGTGAGAGAGGTCAATGATGCGCAAGTGTGGAAACTCTGGATCTGTATTACGATTCCCAACAGCCCCATGGAATTTCTTATATCGCAAAACAAGGACCTGTAACTCGGGAAGAGTTCCCAACCAGATAGGGAAAGTATCCTCTATCTGATTATTTCCAAGGACCAGAACCTCGAGCTTTGTACAATTTGCCAATGATCTTGGTACCTGCCCCTGTAATTCATTTCGACTCAAATCAATCATCTTCAATATGCTGCCACTCGTGAACATTTCAGGAATAGTGCCTTGGAAACTGTTGCCACTTAGATTCAGAGACATCAGGGAACCACTAATACTAGCCAAGCATAGGGGAATTGTGCCACTGAAGTTGTTGTTAGACAAATCAAGATCGGAAAGAAAAGTATTTCGGCAGATTGATGGTGGAATTTCTCCACTCAACATATTACCAGGGACATTATAAAATCGAGTGGACTTTGGTGGAATTGGGAGTGATCCTTGCAACCTGTTGTATCCAAGGTCCAGCACAAGTAGAGATCCCCATGGAATGATCGCTGGATGCTGGTCAAAGCCTGTCAGATAGTTTTGACTAATGTCCAAAAGCGCCATAGTTTCTCTAGTTGAGTTCCACATCCAAGTTGGTATTTGGCCGTGAATTTCGTTAGCGGAAAGTCTTAGCGCGAACAATGCATCTTGCGACTGCAGGAATTCTGGGAACTCCTTTAAGTTGCAGGCTTTCAACCCTAAAATATTGAACTTTGGAAGGGTGGCGTTGGTTTTGTTTTTGGGAATTAGCACTGTTAATTTGTTTTCCGATAGTCGAAGCCAAGACAGGTTTCGGAGCTGAAGAAAAATATCTAGCTCCACTGTTCCACTCAAGTTATTTAAGGAGAGATCAAGGTATACAAGATGCTTGAGTTGATAGAATGAGCTTGGAATTGGGCCCTGCAGTTGATTTTGCTCTAGAATTAGATAAGTTAACTGGGTTAGATTCATAAGCCAAGATGGAATCACCCCTGAAAAATTATTCATCCCAAGTTTCAGAACTGTGAGCTGGGTCAGATTACCCATTGAAGCAGGAAGTGTGCCAGAGAAACGGCATTCACTAGAACCCAAATAATTTAAGGATCCAAGATTACCTATAGAATCTGGTAGTTTACCAGAAAAACTTGTACTATCTAATCTCAAATCCGAAAGGGGACTAGTATGGTGAAATTCTGGCAAATGACCCGTGAGATCAATATTGTTGCTCACAGTTAGATACTTTAAGTTTGGTAGCAAGAAAATGCCTCTCGGGAATTCACCGTACAAGTCACAATCATCGAGAGCAAGACCCGTTAGTGAAGAAAAATTTGCCAAGATATGAGGTACTGAAGAATTTATGTTCATGCTGGTGAGATAAAGCTCTTTCATGTTGGTGAAGTTCTGAATAAGGTTTTTCAAACTGGGTTTCTCAAGTTTCAATAAACCATGAGAAGAGAAGGGGTCCAAATTTTTAGACAGATCAAGGGATGCTAACTTGGATAATTGTGAGATTTCTGAAGGGATTTGACCAAAAAATGCAGATTGGGATAGGTTGAGACTTGTTAGCCTTGAAAGATAACCAATTCCAGATGGGATTTCAGAGTAACTGAAGTGGTTGTCTGCAAGGTTGAGCCTCTGAAGGTGGACAAGACTGAAGAGGGTGCTGTTGGAGTTGATAGAACCATAGAGAAAGCTGCTACTGAGGTCGAGGCCAATCACATGACCGGTGATCTCATCACACTCGACACCATGCCATGAGCAGCAATCACTATGTTCACCTTTGAGCTTCCATGATTTCACTTTGGGATAAGCAGAATGGTCATAAGAAGCAGACTTGTTAATGACAAAGCTATGCTTGAACTTCAGTAAGGCTGAGCTCTCGTCTTCATGGCACTGTGGCTGGATGATAGAAGAGGAAGAGTTAGTCCTCAAAATAATGAGATAAAAACATGAGAATAAGAAGAGCAAGCGCTTGAACATCATGAAAAGATACAAAGACATATTGTCTCTAATCAACTTTCTTTAGCAGTTTTGGATGAGAAAGCTAGCATGGGAAATGATGTGGTTTTATAGTTAGGATTCGATCCTCAGACATACAATTAAAGTGACACCATTGTGAAGTCTACAAAACGTCAATGAAGGCAATGTCCTTATGCAGAGAAATGCTTAACCAAGCTTGGAATAATGGAGCCCCGGGACCGGCTACCATCCCTTTCCTCGAATCCTTGGAGTCGCTCCAAATTTCTTATAGTCAAATCACTGTCGTTGTGCTTAGGTAATTTGAAGATGATCGATGTGAACAACGGGCTAGGTAATCCACGAATGTACCCGTCACCACAAACTTTTAATTGATTTTTTAGTCCATGTTGACCAATTGAAATTTTTTTACTGCACAATTTTGCTTTAGAGGATAATTTGGTCAAAGAAAATATTATTCATGGAGAAATTTTCTGTGGCGATAAGATTTTTGTAATTAAATAATACATGATGGTTGTTTTGTTTTAAAATGAAAGGAATTCTATGAATTTTCTAGTTATATGACATCATACTTTTCTCAATGAAAAATGCTATTTGAGAAAATTTGATCAAAATAATATGGTGACGATACTTTTGCAATTAAGATTCATTGTGATTGATATTTTATTTTAAAAGTGAACTATTCTCATTCAACCTACATCATTTTATATAAGAATCCTTATGTGAAAATAGTTGATAATACACTACATATAGCTAGCTTGGCGGAACCAATTGATTTTTTGTGGGAATTTTTCAGTTGTACAAGGTTATCATTTGGCAATTCATCACAAAATGCTGGTATGTGTTGGTCATTCCAGTCGCTTATAAGTTTTTTTTGTTACGAATTTTTTTAACAGAATGTAATCAAATTAAAGAAAAGATAGAATAACCCACTTTGAGAGAAGCAAAACACTCTTGTTCGTTCAATTTGAGATGAACCATAACTTCTTTAGAGCAGAAGTCCTATTTCGAACAATTGATAGTTTTCATTTTTTAAGCCATACGGAATGTACAACTATTTATAATTTGAATATAAATCAAGATAACTCCAAGACACAACTATATCTCTAATAATTAACAATATTATCCTAATCATATTTATTTAAATAATATTGATGGAGTCCTAGCTAAAAATGATTCGTAACATTCCTTCGTTCTTCAAAAAACCTGACCAGTTGGGCTTAGTAGCCTTGTTGGCCTTTCGGCTTTGTTGGTCAGCCCTGTGGGCTGACCAGTTGGGCTTAGTAGCCTTGTTGGCCTTTCGGCTTTGTTGGTCAGCCCTGTGGGCTGACCAGTTGGGCTTAGTAGCCTTACTGGCCTTTCGGCTTTGCTGGTCAGCCCTGAGGACTGACCAGTTGGGCTCAGTAGCCTTGTTGGCCTTTCGGCTTTGCTGGTCAGCCCTGAGGACTGACCAGTTGGGCTTAGTAGCCTTGTTGGCCTTTCGGCTTTGTTGGTCAGCCCTGTGGGCTGATCGGTTGGGCTTAGTAGCCTTGTTGGCCTTTCGGCTTTGCTGGTCAGCCCTGAGGACTGACCAGTTGGGCTTAGTAGCCTTGTTGGCCTTTCGGCTTTGTTGGTCAGCCCTGTGGGCTGACCAGTTGGGCTTAGTAGCCTTGTTGGCCTTTCGGCTTTGCTGGTCAGCCCTGAGGACTGACCAGTTGGGCTTAGTAGCCTTGTTGGCCTTTCGGCTTCACAGGGCTGACCAGTTGGGCTTAGTAGCCTTGTTGGCCTTTCGGCTTTGTTAGACATCGGTTCTGAAGGTCATAAAAAGACTTTTCATTGAAGGTTGCTGGTTACATTACACATAGTATTTTCTCAGGTGCTCGGCGTGCCAGGGGTTGGGAAGCTCCTTGCCGTCGACCCCAATTAGCCAGTAGGTCCCTTTCCTGGAAAACCCTTTAACTGTATATGGGCCCTCCCAATTAGGCCCGAGTTTGCCATCTCTAGGCTTTCTAGTAGACTGATTAACCCTCTTGAGAACCAAATCACCTGCTTTGAACGTTCTAGGTCTTACTTTGGCATCATGATATCTGCGCATCCTTTGCTGATAAGCAGCCACCCTCACAGCTGCTTGCATCCTTTTCTCTTCAAGTAGGTCCAGGCTTACTTCTAGGGCCTCATTGTTAGCCTCTACTTCGAAACGTTCAATCCTGGGGCTATGGAGGCCTATCTCCACCGGGATTACCGCCTCCGATCCGAAAGTTAGAGAGAAGGGGGTGTGCCCTGTTGCGACCCTTTCTGTTGTTCTGTAGGCCCATAAGATATTGGGAAGCTCTTCTGCCCATAAACCCTTTGCCTGCTCCAGCCTTGTCTTGATGTTTTTGAATAGGGTCCGGTTGGTGACTTCAACCTGGCCGTTGGCTTGGGGATGCTCTGGAGAAGAGTAGTGGTGGCTGATCTGTAGGTCTGAACACATCTGATCGAACTGACCGCCTTTGAATTGTTTTCCATTGTCTGTGACAACCACCTTTGGGATGCCGAACCTGCATATGATATTTTTCCATAGGAAATTTTTCATTTTCTGCTCTGTGATTGCGGCGACAGCCTCCGCCTCCGCCCATTTTGTGAAGTAGTCAACTGCTATCACCGCGAACTTAGTTTGGCCTTTCCCCAGGGGTAGAGCACCTACTATATCTATGCCCCATTGGGCAAAAGGCCACAGGCTCTGAATCGGTGTTAATTCCTGGGCTGGCTGCCTTGGGATGTTAGAGAACCTTTGGCATTTATCGCATCTTCTTACAAACTCTTGGGCGTCTTTTTCCATTGTGGGCCAGTAGTAGGCTGCTCTGAGAATCTTCTTAGCCAAAGATCTCCCTCCTGAGTGGTTGCCGCAGACCCCTTCGTGTACCTCCCTCATGATATAGTCCGCTTCTGCTTTTCCGGCGCACCTTAACCAGGGCATGGTGTGTCCTCTTTTGTACAGGACACTGTTTATCAGGGCGTATCTGCTGGCCCTGTATTGAATCCTTCTTGCCTCAACTTTATCTGCTGGTAGGGACCCCTTTTCCAAGTAGTTCCTGATTGGCGTTGCCCATTCCACCTCTTGCTCTGTTTGCAATATTTTGGGCTCCCGAATGCTTGGCGAATCCAGTACTTCCATTGGCACTCCGGGGTCGTCTTCCTGGGATGACGTGATCCTTGCCAGCCGATCTACCTCCACGTTCTGTACCCTTGGTACTCTTTCGAGAAGTATTTTGGGAAATTTTTTCGTCAAATTTCTGGCCATCTCGCAATACTCTTGCATCTTGTCTCCCCTGGCCTCATATTCTCCTTTGACTTGTTCTACCACAAGTTGGGAGTCGCTGCGTACCAAGACATGTTCTGCCCCCATTCACCAAGCCATTTGGAGACCAGCAATCAAGGCCTCGTATTCAGCCTCATTGTTGGACACTGGGAATTTGAACTTGACGGCATATTCGAGTTTGTGTCCTTCAGGGATGACGAGCACGATCCCGGCGCCTCCTGCTTTATCCGTTGAGGAACCGTCGACATTGAGTATCCACTGTGGCTGTAGGGTGTCGGCACTGGGGCCAATTGTGGGAGGGGTGAACTCAGCAATGAAATCTGCTACAGCTTGCCCCTTGATTGCCTGTCTTGGTCTGTACTGAATGTCGAATTGGCTGAGCTCTATGGACCATTCGACGAGTCTGCCCGACGTCTCTGGCTTGTGGAGGACCTTTTTCAATGGTTGATTGGTCAGGACAACTATGGTGTGCGCCTGAAAGTATGGCCTCAATCTTCTTGCTGAGGTCAGGAGGGCGAGGGCCAGCAGCTCCATTATGGGGTATCGTTCTTCCGCGCCCCTCAAAGCCCTGCTGGTGAAGTAGACGGGTTTTTGGACACCTTCCTCTTGCCTGACCAGGGCAGAACTCACCGCTGTTTCTGATACGGCGAGGTAGAGGTAGAGCTCTTCTCCTTCTGTGGTTCTGCTCAGCAGTGGTACTGAACTCAGATATCCTTTGAGCTGCTAGAAAGCCTGTTCACATTGGGGAGTCCACTCAAAAGCTTTACGCAGAACTTTAAAGAAAGGTAGGCACTTATCTGTTGATCTGGAAATGAATCTGTTCAGCGCTGCCACTCTGCCAGCCAGCCTTTGGACTTCCTTAGTGGATGTTGGGGACTGCATGTCTAACACTGCCCTGATTTTCTCGGGGTTAGCCTCTATCCCTCGGTTGGACACCATGAACCCTAGGAACTTGCCTGACGCTACTCCGAAGGCACATTTGGCAGGGTTTAATTTCATTTTGTAGGCTCGTAGGTTTTTGAATGTTTCTTCCAAGTCAACTAGGTGGTCGATGGCTCGCTTGCTTTTTACTAGCATATCGTCGACATAGACTTCCATGTTCCTCCCGATCTGGCTGCTGAACATTCGGTTCACAAGCCTTTGATAAGTTGCCCCGGCGTTTTTGAGGCCGAATGGCATTACCTTATAACAATACAGCCCTCTGTCTGTCACAAACGCTGTGTTTTCCTGATCGTGCTCGGCCATTCTTATTTGGTTGTATCCTGAGAAAGCGTCCATGAAGGTTAACATTTCGTACCATGCCGTTGAGTCCACCAGTTGATCTATTATGGGGAGGGGGAAGCTGTCTTTGGGACACGCTCTGTTCAGATCGGTGAAATCCACGCACATTCTCCACTTTCCATTGGCCTTTTTGACCATCACCACATTAGATAGCCAGGTCGGGTATTGGGCTTCTTTTATGAAGCCTGTGGTGGTCAGTTTCTCGACTTCGTCTGCTACAGTCTCGTTGCGTTCCGGGGCGAAAGACCTCCTTTTTTTTGACCTCCTTTTTTGTCTGACCGGTTTTGCCTTTGGGTCTATGTTTAGGTGATGGGCAATAATCCGGGTGTCAATTCCCGGCATATCCTCATGAGACCAGGCGAAAACATCGGCGTGATGCTTGAGGAAGGACCTCAACTTCTCCTTGAATTCTTCAGGAGCTGCTGTTCCGATTTTCACTGTCTGGGTCTGGTCATACTTTCCGACTACTACCTCCTCGAGCTCTTCCACTGGTTCCCCTCTCCTGATCTCCTCTTCATCTCGAACTTCCAGCTCTTCAATTAACATAGCCTCCCAGGTTTCCCCTTTAAGGGACGCCATATAACATTCTCTGGCGGTCTGCTGGTCGCCTCTAGCTTCCCCAACTCCTTGAGATGTGGGGAACTTGACTTTCAAGTGGTAAGTTGATGGTATGGCCTTGAACTCATTGAGGGCTGTTCTGCCAATGATGATGTTATAAGCTGATGGGCAATCCACTATTAAAAACGTGACCATCTTGGTAGCCTGTTTGGGCGCTGTTCCTAGCGTTACCGGCAGAGCGATGGAGCCTAGAGGTGTGACTCTGTCTCCAGTGAAACCAACAAGGGGGGAGTGAACCGGTTGTAGTTGCTTCCCGCCGACCTTCAGTTGCTCAAAGGCTTTCAGGAAGAGAATATCCGCCGAGCTGCCGCTGTCTACCAGGACCCGACGGATTAAAAAATTTGACACAACAGCTGATATGACTAAAGGGTCGTCGTGAGGTTGGCATATGGCTCCAGCTTCATCGTCTGTGAATGTGATGGGGTCATGCTCAGCCCGGGATTTTTTGGATGACCGGTCTACGGACATAACTTCTCTCTAGTTCCGCGCATCCCTTGCATGCCGTTTCCTTGCCGATGAGGATTCTCCCCCACCTGCGAACCCACCAGAAATGACCCTAATCTCGCCCATAGGCTGCTGGTTTGGCCTTCCCCTTTCTGGGCTTTTCTGTTCGGCCTGTCTTGGTGCCGGCTCTCGCCTTTCATCACGTCTGCCCCCCGCTATGTACCTGCCCAGCTTCCCTTGTTTGATTAAGTGTTCGATCTGCTGCTTAAGGTCGTAACAGTCCTCTGTGTCATGCCCGTGGTCTTGGTGGAAGCGGCACCACTTGTTGGTCGGCCTTTTCTCTGGTGGAGTTCTCATCCTCCCGGGCCACCTCAGCGCCGCATCTCCCTTGATTTCGTAGAGCACTTGATCCAGAGAAGTGTTTAATGGGGTGAAGTACTGATTATACCTGGCCTGCTTGGTCTTATCGCTCTCTCCCCTTGCCTTCTGCTTTGCCACTCGTGGGGCCTTTGCTGTTCTGTCGTCTTTCTTTTCCTCCGCTATCCTTTTCTTGTCCAGGCTGGTTGCAACGCCCTCCTGGTCTTCCCGAGCTCTTAGTGTGTCCTCTGCATTCATGTACTTCTGCGCTCGGAGCATTAGCGCAGCCATGGTTTTGGGCGCCTCCTTGGCCAGGCAGAACAGGAACTTGGGGGTCCTGACCCCTGCGATGAAAGCTGCCACCGCCACTTTCTGGTCCAGGTCATCTACATAAAGGGTCTCCTGGTTAAAACGGGTGACAAATTCTCGCAGGGTCTCCTTCTCGCGCTGCTTAATGTTGAACAGGGAGGTGGAAGGCCTCCTCTGTCTCTGTCCCCCGATATAATGGCTAACGAACAGCCTGCTCAGATCCATGAATTTATTAATTGTCCCAGGGGAGAGCCTGTGGAACCAAATCCTTGCTGGACCCTTAAGGGTGGTAGGGAATGCCCTGCACATGATTTCGTCGGGGACCGCTTGAAGGTCCATCAGAGCCTTGTACGTCTCGAGATGATCCAGGGGATCCTTGGTGCCGTCAAAGGACTCTATTGTGGGCATTTTGAACTTCGGGGGCAAGGGCACCCTCATCACTGTTGGTGTAAATGGTGTGTCTGTCCGGCTTACCAGCTCCTCCACCGTGCTGGGGCCCTTTTCTTTTACTGCCGCTATCACTCCTGCCAATTTAGCCTGCATTTCCTTCAGTTGTTCGTCCCATATCGGCTGAGTTTCAGCAGTGTGTTCTGGGAGGACCACGGTTGGTGCTTTAGACCGGTCGGCGTGACTCTGGGCTTCGTCAACGTGAAATCCGGCCCCTCTCGGGAGGGGGTTCTCTCCTGGAGGCGCTGGGTCTTCCGCTCCTTCGCCGGCGTCGCCTCCTTGGTTCCTTGCCGCTGGCTGGTTTGCAGGTAATGGTGGGTCCCCTAGCGGCGGCGGATCTACCATTCCTGGGGCCGCCGGCGGGGGAGGCAATCTCCTCTCCAACTCTTGATTCCGGGACTGGAGTTGGTTCATAGTTGCCATCATTTCCATGATCTGCTGCTCCAAAGCAGCGATTCTGGCGGTGCTTTGTTCCTCCATCTCTCCACCTTCCCTAGTTGATGCGGCACCGGATCGGGTCAAGACCATGAAAAGATCGAAATGTCTTTCCCACAGACGGCGCCAACTGATGATGCGATAAACTGGTACGTCTTTCCCAACCCCTGGTACAGCTTGCTGGTGCGATGAGTTTCCCCTCTCTATGGGACACCGGTGTGGTGCCTGCCAAAGACACTCCGATGCCAAAGTTAGGCTTAGGGAAACATGGACAGAATTACAGTATCTAAGGTGGTGTAGAATCGTACCTTCTTGGAGGTGAGAACTGTTCCCTTTATAGGAGTGTTGGCCTTGATCGTGGGCACCTTCGTGGGTCAGTTAATCGCGCTCCCCCCTCGTCATGCCTCCCACTTTGTGGGGGTATATTGTGCCTTGATTTTCACCCCCATGGATCATGCTCCCGTTCATGGGGGAAACGCTCGAATCATGGGATCGTAAGGGCTATTTACCAGGCGAGAATCTCAGGGTGCCTTCGTGCCGCCGCCCAGTGTGTCGCTCGAGCTCTGCCGCTCTTTCTGTTAACGGACCTGACCTAGGAGGGAGGTGACCTGAACTGGATATGCGAGCCGGGCTGGTCTGGTCTGTCTAAGGATGGGCTGACCGACCGTACTTATCATTTGCATTATCAAATCATAACCTTCCTACTTCATTAATCCATAGATATGTCAGTAAAGTGACTATAACACTACTGTTACGAATCCTTTTAAATTGGACAGAATCAAATTAAATAAAAGATAGAATAACCCACTTCGAGAGGAGCAAAATTTTTCCTGTTGGTTCTATTCGAGATGAACCACATCTCCTGCAGAAGCCCTATTTTGAATAATTGATATTTTTCATTTCTTAAGCCATACGTCATCTACAATTATTTATAATCTCAATACAAATCAAGATAACTCCTAGAAACAATTATATCACTAATAATTAACAATATTATCCTAATCATATTTATTTAAACAGTGCTGATAGAGTCCTAGCTAAAAATGATTTGTAATAATTTTATTTTATTTTTGCTAATCGGGTATTTGGACTAGCTTGCGTCTACCTCAATTAGGATGTCTCATAAAACCAATTAATTACCAGGTCAAATCTCCTGATGGCACCGGGCCAGTACAGTCGGTTATAAGCATGCTCGGTGAGATGTTAAGCTGCCCCAAAATGTTGTTTAAGTTGACAGAGAAGAGGATATGATTCATGCATGCGTCCAAAACTTAACATCAATCTCCCACACCGTTCTACACAGGGAAGATGTGCATTCGGTTATAAGCATTCTCGGTGAGATGTTAAGCTGCCACAAAATGTTGTCTAAGTTGATAGAGAAGAGGATATGATTCATACATGCGTCCACAAATTAACATCAATCTCCCTGTACAGTCGGTTATAAGCATGCTCGGTGAGATGTTACGCTGCCACAAAATGTTGTCTAAGTTGAAAGAGAAGAGGATATGATTCATGCATGCTGTACACAGACAGCAAATGACTTCAGAAAAATAAGAAAAAAAAAATTCCACAGTTTTGCTTTTAAAAGTGTTTGCTTTCTCTCAAGTTGAGTGTGATGTCGTGATTATGACCCTATCTTCCACAAATTTTTTTTCCAATTAATCACATTGCCTTCTGATAGGCATGTGAATTCGCCTCGGCCTAGTTTGTGCTTTCTCTGAGCCAGCTCTGGCTCTAGCTAAATTTCGGGCCGGGTCAGCCAATCCAACCAAAAACCCTAAGCCCTGGACTAACCCGCGGCCCTAAATGATATCGGGTTTATGGGAGGGCTTCGACTTGGCCAAGCTTTAGGCCGACCTTGGTCCGACCAATTTTTAAATCAATTATTTTCTAATTTTTAATTACAATATATAATGATAAGTACCGATCTCTCCACACAGACCAGGGCACCACTGTCTTGCATGACCAGGTCGGGCCAGGCACCAACTGCCATAGGGAAAGCGACAAGTCGTTTGGCATGGCCTTGACTCGCCAGGCCTAATCCTCGAGAGCCTATTGCCAGCTGGAAGTTTGAGATTCCATCCATTATCCTCTCACCATACCATTATTGGTCAATTGAGATTTAAGAGATCAGAATCAATTTAATCACCCCGGATTAAGGGCAAATAGTTATGCCAAATAATTATGCCAAGATCACTGAATGAGCCCACTACAAATAGAGAACTCAATCCCATAAAAAGGTACACCATTTATTCATTACGTATAGTCATAATTTTAATCTGCCAATTATGCTAACTTAGACATCGAAAAGTATTGGGCCAGCACCCTACTGATGCTTAGTACTATCCCCTTGCTTCCTGATCTTTGGAGGTGCCACTGTTGATCTAGTACAGGATAAGTACATTCTCAATAATTTGAGTTATAATTTATTTATGGGCAGGTTTCAGGCCAAATTTACATACCTACTTTTTGAGAAGAATAATTTTATACAAACATAATTCTGGTACAATATAATAATACAATGAATGATG
Organism: Euryodendron excelsum; assembly: GCA_033060915.1. Lineage (NCBI taxonomy): Eukaryota > Viridiplantae > Streptophyta > Magnoliopsida > Ericales > Pentaphylacaceae > Euryodendron > Euryodendron excelsum. The sequence continues at coordinate 11,995,088 of CM065386.1, read as the reverse complement.
TACGTGCTTATATGTGGTCTTTCATTTCAAACAAAAATAGCCGATTTTTTGGTTCATACTCATGAAGTTTTGGTATAAAAACTCTACTCTCGTAGAGTGTTTTTTTAAAAAAAAAAAAAAAAACCTGATGGACCATACCTTCATTCTTCTTCATTTATTTATTTTAATCCTGCCTCCGGGGCTTAGCATTTTTTCCTGGGGAGTGTAATGTCACACAGACTGGGAGTCATATATTGTTTTCTACATAAGTTCCATTTTACTTTGTTGATAAATTGTAGCTCTTTTCTTTGCCTTTTACAGCTGTTTTATTAATTAGACAATAATATGAGTTAACATGGGAGCCTAAACTAAGGCTCTTTCGATAAACTCTCCTCTGTTTTGGAGAGAAAATCACTTCTTCAATTCCAAGCGTTGGTTTGCAGGTAAGATTTGGTTTCATATGATGCTTTACAACTCAACAGACACTTGTGTCCCTTACTTCCCTGCTAGAATTTGGATGTACAAAAAGCTTTTCTCCATTCAACTCTGTCTAAGGCCATAGCTTTTTTAAGGAATTAACCATCATATCTGTTCTGGCATCCTAATCATTCGTCTATTTTTGGCTGTCCTATTATATATCCATGTTGCACCTTCAGCATAAACCAAATTACTTCCTTTTGGTTTAGTCGTCGGTCTTGGTTGCATGTAATTTACGCATCTTAAACTGTTTCCTGTGATGCATTGTTTTTTTTTTTTTTAATTATTAATGCCTTCAACAATGTACTCTTCCATTTGGTTGGTTTTGTTTTGCATAAGATGTTCACATCTCAGCCGAATTAACGGAATTGGTTTGTGTCTGTGTGATATGCTATTTTAACACAAGGTCTAAAATTATTGACAAAGACATATCTCTTCCCTGTGGTGCACAATAGAAAAAAGTTTATTGACCGAAAAGTATCAGAATTCACTTGATCAAGCTATGATTAGATACGAAAATGAGATAAAAACACGACAATAATTAAGAAGAGTAAGCGCATGAACACGAAAAGATACAAAGATCAGTCCATAATTAATAATGTCTATAATCAATTTGCTTTAGCACTTTTGGATGAGGAAGCCAGCTAGCATATATGGGAATGATATGCTATGTTTTACAGCTAGGATTCGACCCACCCTCAGACATACAATTGCATGGAGAAGTCCACAAAAACGTTACAATGAAGGTTATGTCATTATATATGTAGACAAATGTATACCCTAGCTTGGAAAAATGCATACGGAATACTATGTCATTATCTCCAGAATGTCATCAAATGCATGCACGTGCGAGATGGAGCAGTTGGGAACATGGAGACTAGGCAGTTCACAAATGTTCTAATTCAACTGGGAGCACCGGCTTGGGACTTATGTGAATGAACCAAAGGAAATCTTGTCTCACAATTGCAATAGTCCAAAACCTTGATTTTGTGGGAAAATTGTGACTTTTTAGTTTCCTTTGAGCCATTATAAATGTGAGACCCACTCATTTTTTTGGTATGAGTCCATAGTGCTTTGTGTTAATCCCCATGAAAAGATTAATTTCAAATATTTATTTGCTCAAATCCATAAAAGATTGAATGAGATATTGGCTATTAAATTGACCAACTTGACCATGTTATATTTGGGTTTAAGACCCTTGTCCCACATTGATTGAAAACAAGTTCTTCAATAGGCTTATATAGCCTTACCTTAGTATAAGGTTTAGGCTTGAAGGGGCACCTCAATTTTGTTGATGAGGGAGGACCTAACCAACATGGGTCCACCATACATGAGCGCGCACCCCACACCATCCCAAGTTGGACCAAGCTTAGGTTCAATAAGATGTCCAAACCTCATCTAATTTCTTTTTTTACTCAAAATTCAAATTTAATAAATGTTTATTTTATTTTATTCAAATTAGTTATGACCATTGGGGCATAAGGGAGTAAGGGCATGTTTGGTGGCTGGTGGCTATTCTGAATAGGTAATTCAAGTTTGGAAAATAGGCATCTGTTCAAATAGATCATGACATGATTGAAAAGGAGTTTCTCAATGGGTTTATATAGCCTCACCGTAGTGTAAGGTTTGGGTCCTAAGGGGCACCCCAATTTTTGTTAAATGAGAGAGGACCTAACCAAACTTGGGTCCACCACACACGAGCGTGAGCCTTGCATCATCCAGGGTCAGGCTAGGCTCGGGTTCAATAAGATGTCCAAACCCAGTCTAATCTTTTTACTAAAAATTAGAATTTTGTAAATGTTTATTTTATTCAAATTAGTTATGACAATTGGGGCGTAACGGCATGTTTGGCTGGCTAGTGGCTATTCCAAATAGGTAATTCAAGTTTGGAAAATAGGCATTTGTTCGGATAGATCATGACTGTTTTGAACAGGATTATCGAGGCTTATATAATGCCAGACTTTCTGCATTTCATAACAATCCAAAAATAAGTTTTCCTTCCCAGTTTTTTCTACATATTCAGAGATTCATTCGAGGGAGTACATATCACAAATGAGTTCGCCAAAACACAGATTGTAGTGTTGCACCTGTGTGTGATGATCATCCTATCTTGGGAGACAAATGCCCATTCAAACTATTACTACCATTGTGGATGAGTAATTATCTTTAAGATAGAGTGTAATATACATGCCTTGATCTATTCTTCTTCTTCTTAATCCTGCTGATTCTGGAACTTCAATTCTAACCGAGCTCGAGTTCAATAAGATGTCCAAACCCAGTCTAATATTTTTACTGAAAATTTAATTTTAATAAATGTTTATTTTATTATATTCGGATCAATTATGACTATTGAGGCGTAAGGGCATGTTTGGTTGGCTGGTGGCTATTCCAAATACATAATTCAAGTTTGGAAAATAGGCATCTGTTTGGATAGATCATGATTGTTCTGAATAGGTTTATCGAGGCTTATGTAATGCCAGACTTTCTGCATTTCATAACAATCCAAAAATAAGTTTTGCTTCCCAATTTTTTCTACATATTCAGAGATTCATTCCTACATATTAAAAAATTCATCCAAGGGAGTACATATCACAAAAGAGTTCGCCATAACACAGATTGCAGTGATGCATCTGTGTGTGTGATGATCATTGTATCTTAAGAGACAAACACCCATCCAAACCATTAGCACCATTGTGGAGGAGTAATTGTCTTAAGACAGAGTGTAATATACTTGTCTTGATATATTCTTCTTCTTCTTAATCCTGTAGATTATGGAACTTTAATTTTGGTTAGGCTCGGGTTCAATAAGATGTCCAAACCCAATCTAATCTTTTTATTGAAAATTCAAATTTAATAAATGTTTATTTTATTTTATTCGAATCAGTTATGACCATTGGGGTGCAAGGGCATGTTTGGCTAGCTGGTGGCTATTCTGAATAGGTAATTCAGGTTTGGAAAATAGGTATTTGTTCAGTTGGATCATGACTATTCTGAACAGGTTTATTGAGTCTTATACATTACTAGACTTTCTGCATTTCATAACAATTCAAAAATTAGTTTTCCTTCCCAATTTTTTCTACATATTCAGAGATTCGTTCATGCGTATTTAGAAGTTCATCCGAGAGAGTACATATTATAGTAGAGTTTGCCAAAACACACGAATTGTAGTGCTGCATCTGTGTCTGTGTGTGATGATCATTGTATCTTTGGAGACAAACACCCATTCAAACCATTAGCACCATTGTGGGGGCATAATTGTCTTAAGGACATAGTGTAATACACTTGCCTTGATCTTTTCTTTTTCTTCTTAATCTTACAGATTCTAGAACTTTAATTCTGTCCAGGCTTAGGTAAGGCTCGAGTTCAATAAGCTATTCAAACCGGTCTAATCTTTTACTAAAAACTAAAATTTAATAAATGTTTTTTTTATTTTATTCAAATTAGTTATGACCATTAGGGCATAAGGGCATATTTGGCTAGCTGGAGGGTATTCTGAATAGGTAATTTGAGTTTGGCAAATAGGCATCTGTTCAGATGGATCACGATATAATTGAAAAGGAGTTTCTCAATGAGATTATATAGCCTTACCTTAGTGTAAGGTTTGATCCGCGAGGGCACCCCAATTTTGTTGATAGGGGAGGACCTAACCAAACATGGACCTAACTAAACATGGGTCCACCACACACGAGCATGCTCCTTGCACTATCCCGAGTCGGGCCAAGCTCGAGTTCAATAAGATGTCCAAACCTAGTCTAATCGTTTTACTGAAAATTTGAATTTAATAAATGTTTATGTTATTTTATTCAAATCAGTTATGACCAGTGGAGCGTAAAGGGCATGTTTGGCTAGCTGGTGGCTATTCCGAATAGGTAATTAAGGTTTGGAGAATAGGCCTCTGTTCAAATAGATCATGGCTATTTTGAACAGGTTTATCGAGGCTTATATAATGCCAGACTTTCTGCATTTCATAACAATCCGAAAAAGTTTACTTCCCAGTTTTTTCTACATATTTAGAGATTCATTACTACATATTTAGAAGTTCATCCATGAGAGTACATATCATAGTACAGTTCACCACAACACACATATTGTAATGCTGCATCTATGTGCGATGATAATTGTATCTTGTGAGACAAACACTCATTCAAATCATTAGCACCATTGTGGGGGCGTAATTATCTTAAGGATAGAGTGTAATGCACTTGTCTTGATCTCTTCTTCTTCTTCTTAAAGCTGCAAATTCTGGAACTTCAATTTCGATAAATTCTTCTTGATCTGGTTCAATTTCGTAATAGTACATGTGGTATAGCCTTGGTGAATCTTTATTCTGGAGGTAGTATTGTTAGAATTATGTTTCAGTAATTCTATTCTCAAAGAGGCATTTTCTGATTCTTAAATTTTACAATTGGCATGATTAGAATTTTCTATATATAGAACACTATTAGTAAACATATCGGATAACAAACTTAAGAACATGTCCAAGGGGCTCTCTAAAATGGCTCTCTTAGCTATTTTAGAGAGGCAAACCTAAAAAATGACCCTCCAACCGACTCTCTGTTTTAAAGAGTCTCATTTTGGCTCTCTAAATTTTAATTCACGAATCTCTCTCACTCTCTCTCCTCTTTTTTTTCCTCTTTTCTCGGCGTGAATGTTAAAAAATGAATAATTCATGAGGTGGCTAGTTAAAATAGAGAGTACGATTGGAGTATTTTTTTTTTCAAAATTGGTTAGATAAAATAAATAATATAGTTTTTAAGTATATTTTGACTGGCTATTTTAGAAAGTAGCCTTGGAGATGCTCTAAGGAGATGATGAATGCTATTTTGATGAGTTTTGATTTAACCCAGAATTTGTGGGGGCAAGCTTTGCTTTCCGCATACTATGTTCTCAATAATAGACCCTACAAGACATTTAGAAAACACCATATAAATTATGGATAGGTCATGGACTTTCTTCTAAATTCTTAAAAATGTGGTGGTGTTTGGCTTAGGTGGTAGTTCCTATCCTTAAAAGAATTAAAATAGGACCTAAAACCGTTAGTTGTATATTAATCGGCTACGCTAAAAATAGTAGTGTATATCGGTTCCTTATTCATAAGTTTGAAATTTCTAATATTCTCAACATCTTTATGGAATTTAGAGATGTATCATTCTTTGAAAATGAATTTCCTTGTAAACCTGCACAAGAATCTGGTTCTCTTTAAAGAACTCATGATTTGGTAATAAACCAAGTCCAAGAGTCTATCGATGAAGGAAATGAGGATGAACCTCGACATAGTAAAACAGCAAGAACGTCCATGTCCTTTGGTCTTGATTTTCTAACACTTTTTATTGGAAAATGAGCCTCAAAGATTCAAAGATCATGTGTCCTCCTTGGAAGCCCTTTATGGAAAGAGGTGATTAATAGTGAAGTTGAATCCATCTTGCAAAATCGTAATTGGAAACTAGTAGATCTTCCACTTAATAATTAACCTTTAAGTGGATCTTGAAGAGGAAGATGAAAGCTGGTAGATCAATTGACAACGATACTTGTAGTTGGCTATTTACAAACTAAAAGAGTGGACTAATTTGATACAAACTCATCTGTGACAAGAATAACATCCATTCATATGTTAATTGCATTTGTTGCATTGCAAAATTTTTTGATACATCAATGTATAATAAGATGACATTCTTGAATGGTGAGTTAAATGAGGATATTTGTATAGATCAACCGGAAGGGTTTATAGTCCCTGGTAACGAGAAAAAGGTATGCCGACTTGTTAAGTCTTGGTATAGATTTAGACTAGCACAAGAAACGATGACATGAAAAGTTTGACAGTAGTGCGATCTCAAATGGATTCATTATAAATGAATATGACAAGTGTGTCTATGTGATAGACGATATAAACAAAGATATCATTGTTTGTCACTATGTGGATAATATGATTATAATTAGTCCTAATAATGATTTCATTAAAGCTACTAAGAAAATGTTGAACAGTAAATTCGACATAAAAGATATAGATGTTGTAGATGTGATACTTGGTATTAAATTACCAAAACATTTGGGGGATATGCTTTATCACAACACATTGTATTGAGAAGGTACTTGATAAATTTAATAAATCTAACAACAATACAACAACAATATTACTAGATGTGAATCTTCATCTCACTAAAGAATAACGATAACTACGTATCTTAAATAAGAGTACTCTCAGATAATAGGCAGCTTAATGTCAATCATGAATTGTACTAGTCCGGATATTGCATACTTAGTAAATTGAGTAAATATATGAGTAACCCAGGGTTAGACCACTGGAAGTCAATAGTTAGGGTATTCAAATATCTGAGATACATCTTGAACTCTAGGTTGCCCTATACGAGATATTTAGATGTACTTGAAAGGGTACATTGTTGCTGACTGGACATTTAGGACTAAAGACTCGTAATTCATGAAAATTTTTAACTACCTGGATTTACGATGGCTTGGAGGTGTGCTTGATTAAAATCAATTAACTAAGCTAATCAATCACACTCTAATTAAAATCGCATGCATGAAAAGTAAAACAATCACACGATAAACACATGATTTTTGTCGTGGAAACCTAAAATGGGAAAAAAACCATAGGACCTAGTCCAGCCCAAGTTCCAAGTGCTAAAATCAATCGAACAGTTCACAAAGATGACTTACAACTATACCAATTCAAAACCCACGAATCTAAATTGATACAAACTTGCTTGCATACATTGCAACTCATTATTTTCCCATGCTTGAACCACGACAAACCACCCACGTCATGAATTGATGTCTTGATGAACCACCAAGACGAGCTTTTCGAACCTTTGAAGATTTGAAGTTCTTCTTCTTTGCTAAGGAGGCACCACCAATTGCTAGGGTTTTATAGGAGCTCTCAAAGATCTTTTAGAATATATTTCAAGCACTCTAAAGCTCTTTAACCCTTTTAGGAATCGAACTTTGCTTTATATATGAGTTGAAAAATAATCCTAGCTGAATAGGGAAGTTTCCAAAATAAATTCTCGATGGTGGCCGCGGTGAGTAGGAAGCGCTAAGGGAGCACCAACAGCTGTTCCTTAAGAACTCTTCTCGTCGGTTAAGGTCGCAGTGCCACTTGTTGTCCATCGTTCATGGTAGCTTCAAGGGAGCTTCAAGACAGCTTTAACGGGTCTTTTTCTTCCATGCACCTTGTAGTAGCGCCAAGGCAGCTTCAAGGGAGTGGCAACCTACTATGATGACTTTTTCATTCTTTGAAGCTTCTTCGAGCATTCCAAACACTCCTTAACATTTGTTTGAATTATCATCTCTTTCACAAAATAACCATCTAAACATCTAAAGCTATTACAAGTTTTTTACTCACGGATTTAGCCAATAAAAACTAGGTTCTTACAATCTCCCTTTTTTGGTTAATCCGTGACAAAAACTAACTACCCTGACAAGCTCATCCCAATATAATATCAATGTCTCAAGGATAGTTGAGCCTGCTCAAGATAATTAATTGCATATGAAAACACACATAATCAAAGCATCAATGCACATATGTTTTCTCCCCCTTTTTGTCACGAATTAGCAAATGGAGGTGCAGGAAAAACAAGAGGAATGAGATAAGTAATTATGCTCAATGAGTGAAAGAATAAAATATTCTAAACATAGATAAGATGAAACCTACTCAATGCTCCCCTTAAGTAGGATAGAATAAAACACACATGACACACTTAAGAAAGTTAAACAAAATTAATGCATGATTATGCACATTATCAGAGCCTCAAAAATATCTATGCACAAAGTCATACGACTCAAAATTTGCTCAAAAGCATTAGTTAAGAACTTGATGCATGAACTAAAATAAAATTCTAGACTTTTTATCTCAAGATGATGGAGTTCATGAAAATAATCCAAGCATGTGAACTCGCAAATATGAGATTTGAGTATGAAAACAATAGCAGTGATAAATGTTAATAAGATTATTCAAATTCTAGAGAAATTCACTACTAGAAGTCAAGCCAATCATGTTTGTAATGTATTCAAAGGAAGCTACCCCCCCTCAATTTGATAATGCCAACCACAATACCTTTTGAGCAAGATTTTTTCTTTTTGACATGCTCTATTTTTATTTATTTATTTTGGCAATCATGTGGTGGCTTTCACACTATTAAATATAGTAGCCCTTTCTACAATTTTACCCAAAGGGTGTATATTTTGATATACATTCATAGTGGCACACATATTCAGAGGTAGCCCTTTCCATCATGCACATCTTAAAATTTTCTTTTTCCAACACAAGCATGAAGGCAAAGTAGTGAAGAAGATGGGAAAAATATGATTTTTGGTCAATCTAGTATATGATTTTATCTTAGAACATAAGAATAATTCAAACTAATAAAAACCACATACATGTTTTTACAAATTCAGTTGCACCAAGTGTGCACTAGGTTTATAATCATGAAAATCATCACTCAAAATTAAGAATAAAGAATTAAATCTTAGTGATGCACACTAGTTCTATACTAACACATTTAGCATCATTCTCAACATATGAAATTAAACATAGATGCCATGAACCCATCAAACAAACATAATCACACAAATCTTTTTGTATTATGCACATCCTAGCAATGACAAATTCATACCTCATTCAAGAGGGTCAACCCCTCATATTTTCTAGGGGTATTATGGGGCTCCAATCTGCCTTCCTATTCTAAATGGTCCTATGCTTAGGAGTATCATAAATCGAATTGGGCTTAAGATGAGTTTTTGAGGAAATTTTGGGGTTTTAGGTCACATTGATCCTGTTTCTATTCCATTCAACTCTCCTTTGTTGTGATGGTCTTTCAAACCGAAAATTTTGACCATGTGAATTCCATCCACACACATCAAATCTATTATGCATAAATCCATTATTTCTTTGTGGCCTAACATGCCTTCTAGATTGAGTTTAAACATAATCCCAAGGTAATCTATGCAACTTATGACAGAATGGTCTAGTATGTACTCCAATACCATAATAATAACACGTAGGAACAAATTGTGTGGCATAAGAAGAATAAAGCTCATAAAAAGTATCATATCTATTCTTTGGAGGATCATACTTGCTCTTATGAGGATCATATTTGTTCTTACCTTTGGATGATAATGTCTGAGGCTTACCAACTTTGGGTTTTTACTTTGAAGATGATGCTTTATTAGTATACCCAATTTCAGTTGTATATGTGGTACGTCTCTGAGCATTCCAGATTTCATCAATCTTATTTCATCCTGCATTCAACTTCTTGAAAACATCATCAGCTTTAGCACGATTAGCTTCAAGTTTTCTTATCTTATCTTCAAGTCCTCTTCTAGTTTCAACACAAGAGTCATGTTCTTTCTCAAGAAAAATCAGTTTATTAGATAATGTAACTTAATGAGTTTTTAACTGACTAACAAGAGCTTGAGCTTCAACTTCCTCCTTTTTCAGTGTATCAACTTCTATTAAAACCTTTTTCAACTTGAGATCAAGTTTTTCATTAACTTTGGTCAGTTTAAAATATTGAGAATACAACTAATCATAGGCCTGTTGAAGATCACCCTTCTCATCATTATCAGAATTAGTTTCATTAGGTTTAACAGACTCACCTTGACTATCAGTTTCATGGATGAGATGAACCATCATGCACAAACGCAGTGAAAGCAATAAAGTTACCTGATTCTTGTTCGGTTTCAGGTTTATTGTTATCTTCAGAATCAGAATCATCCCAAGTTACAACAAACTCCTTTGCCTTTCTTTTCAGTCTATTTGGGTATTCATGTGCAGCATGACCATACTCATGACATTCATAACATTGAGGTTTTTCAGATTGTTTACCTCTATCCTTATCAGGATTCTTTCCAAACTTATTCTTATTAAATTATTTCTCTTTAATTTTCTCAAAACTAAGAGATTGGGCTTTCTTATTTTTGAAAAATTTTATAAATTTTTTGACAATAAAATCCATCTCCTCTTGACCAATTTCAGAATTATTATCAGAAGTATCATCTACGTCTTCCCTAATAGTTTTAAAAGCAAGGTCTTTATTAATTTTAGGATGACGTAGATTAGCCTCATAGGTCTGAAGAGCACCAACTAGGTCTTCAACTTTCATGAAATCAACATCCCTGTATTCTTCTATAGTTGTAACCTTGGCTTGGAATCTCTTTGATAAAGATCTTAAAATCTTTTGAACAACTTTTGAAGACGAGATTCTTTCACCAAGATTAAAACTTGAGTTGAAAATATCACTTAATTTAGCATAAAACTGATCCAAAGTCTCATTGTCATCCATTCTTAAGTTTTCAAAATTGGTTGTCAACTATTGAAGTTTTGCAATTTTAATAGTAGTAGTTCCCTCATGAGTAACTTTAAAAATATCCCACGCCTCTTTAGTGGTGTCACACGTAGATACACATCTAAATTCATCAGCTGTAAGAGCGTTAAAAATAGTGTTAAAACCCTAACTGTTCCAACAACTATTTTCATAATCAATTTTGTTCCAATCCTTTGCTTCTTTTACAATGGTGGTTGTACCAATAATAATAGTTGGGGGACTCCAACTATTGACAATAGAGAACCAAACATGCTAATCTACAGATTTAAGAGAAACTTTCATGTGAACTTTTCAATAGGCATAGTTAGTTCCATCAAAGAATGGAGGTCTAGTGGTAGAACCATCTTCACGTGGTAAATTCATGTATTCAGATAATCAGGACCACACTTTTTAAAAATAAAAATTATTTTTGAGTGTCCTACTCTGATATGAATTAAAATTTCTTAACTCCTTGGATTTATGATCGCTTGGAGGTGTGCTTGATTAAAATCAATTAACTAAGCTAATCAATCACACTCTAATTAAAAACATATGCATGAACAGTAAAACAATCACACGATAGACACACAATTTTTTTCGTGGAAACCTAAAACAAAAAAAAATACGGGACCTAGTCCAAGCCAAGTTCCAAGCTCTAAAATTAATCTAACAGTTCATAAGGACGACTTACAACTGTACCAATTCAAAACCCACAAATTTAAGTTGATACGAACTTGCTTGCACACACTACAACTCACTATTCTCCCATGCTTAAACCACAAGGAACCCACACCGTAAATTGATGACTTGATGAACCACCAAGATGAGCTTTTTGAACTTTTGAAGATTTAAAGTTCTTCTTCTTTGCTAAGGAGGCACCATTAGCAGCTAGGGTTTTATAGGAACTCTCAAAGATCCTTTAGAATATATTTCAAGCTCTCTAAAGCTCTCTAACCCTTTTAGGAATCGAACTTTACTTTATATATGAGTTGAAAGAGAATCCTAGCTGAATAGGGAAGTTTTTAAAATAAATTCTCGGTGATAGCCACGGTGAGTAGGAAGCGCCAAGGGAGCACCAACAGTAGTCCCTTAAGAACTCTTCTTGCCGGTTGAGGCAGCATTGCCAAAGTTGCATGAAGGCAGCTCCACTTGCTGCCTATCCTTCGTGGCAGCTTCAAGGGAGCTTCAAGGGAGTGCCAACCTACTGTGATGACTTTTTCATTCTTTGAAGGTTCTTCGGGCATTCCAAACACTCCTTAGCATTTGTTTGAATTGCCATATCTTTCACAAAATAATCATCTAAACATCTAAAGCTATTACAAGTTTTTGACTCACAGATTTAGCCAATAAAAACTAGGATCTTACAATCCACAAGTGGATATGTCTTTACCCCTTAGAGGTGAAGGTATTTATTGAAAATGCTCTAAACAAACGTGCATAGCCAGATCGACAATGGAATATGAAGTAACTACTTTAAAAAAAGCAGGAGAAGAAGCTGAGTGGGTTTATAATTTTTTAAAAGATATTCCTTTGTGGCCAAAATCTATGTCAACTATTTACGTACATTGTGATAGACAATCATCAATAAGAAGGGCACAAAATCATATCTATAATGGCAAGTCAAGACATATAGGTAGTTGGGCATACTTTCGTAAAGCAATTGCTTACAGATGGAATAATATCCATTGATTATATCAAGTTAAAGGATAATATTGCAAATACTCTTACTGACAACCTGGTAAGAGATCAAGTAAATTCTTCATCAAGGGGAATGGACTTAAAGCCTATGACTTAAAAGTTACCATAATGGCAACCCAACCTAATTGACTGGACAGGATACTCTTAATAAGAAATCACCTATATAAGTGTGAAGGGGCCACTTCGATGAGAATTTCGAGGCTAAATTCTCTAGAGCACTCATGAAACTACCAGGCATTGTTCAGGGTCAAAATGAAGACAATCGTGAGAACCAAACTGTGACCAAAAAAGGTCATGTGAATACTATTATCTTGGTTTATACAAATGATTGAGCAGTTCTAGACATTATGTTCACTAGTTAGCTAATAAATCTAATAGTATTTCACTAGAGAGGGTTCAAAGCCAAAAGCCACATATCTTGATGCGGTAACTTTCTAATGATACTCTCTCTCTCTCTCTCTCTCTCTCTCTCTCTCTCTCGTCAGCTTTTCATTTGCATTTCATCAGCTAATCTCAAATGGCTAAGCAGTTCAAGACATCATATTCACTGGTTAGCTAATAGACCCAATAGTATTTTTCTAAAGAAGGTTCAAAGCCAAAACCACATATCTTGATACGAAAACTTTCTAATTACTCTCTTTCTCGTATCAGCATTTTCATTTGTATTTCATCAGCCAATCTCATTCATGTGGGGGATTATTGAAAAATTGTGACTTTTTAGTCACATATGAGCCATTATAAATGTGGGACCCACTTATCCGTTGGTGTGGGTCTATGGTGCTTTGAGTTAACCTCCACGATGAGATTAATTTCAAGTATTTATTTGCTCATATACATGAAGGATTGAATAAGATATTGGCTATTAAAGTGATCAACTTGACCATGTTATATTTGGGTTTAAGACCCTTGTCCCATATTGATTGAAAATGAGTTCTTCAAGAGGTGCATATAGCCTTACCTTAGTGCAAGGCTTGGGCACCAAGGAGCATCCCAATTTTGTGGATAGGGAAGGACCTACCCAAACACGGCTCCACCACACCTATCCCGAATCGAACTGGGCTAGTTCGGGCTCAGGTTCAATAAGATGTTCAAACCTGGTCTAACTTTTTACTGAAAATTTGAATTTAATAATATTTTATTTTATTTTATTCAAATAAGTTATGACCATTAGGGTGTAAGGGCGTACTTGGCTAGCTAGTAGCTATTCTGAATAGGTAATTCAAGAATAAATACCATTCAGCAAATAGGCATCTGTGTGTGATGATCATTGTATCCTGGGAGGCAAACATCCATTCAAACTATTAGCGCTATTATGGGGGCGTAATTTTCTTAAAAATAGAGCGTAATACACTTGCCTTGATCTCTTCTTCTTCTTCATCTTTATCCTACAGATACTGGAACTTCATTTCTTGTATATTCTTCTTGATATGGTTCAATTTTGTAATGGTACATGTGGTATTATTGCCTTGGCGAGTCTTGATGAATCTTTAATTCTGCAGGTAGTATTGTTAGAATTATGTTTTAGTAATTCTATTCTGAAAGAGACATTGTTTATTTTCTAATTCTTAAATTCTACAATTGGCATAATTAGAATTTTCTGTATATAGAATACTATTAGTACACAGATTGGATAACAGATTTAAACCCCAGGTCAAAGATCTATTCTTTAAAGGCGGGGCCGGTTGTAATTGACCCACTGGTTCAATGGCCAACTTATACTTGAGAAGTATTAAGCAATGATTTAGAAGCTAAATTCTAATATCGTGTAACATTAAGGATATAAATAATTAAATTACATCTTTCTAACTTCACTGACTACTTGATATTTACAAGGATGATGTGGTAATGACATTTTTATAATAATTTATGAATAATAATGATGAGTCTGGCATTTTTGCAATAATAAATGAATAACAGTTGTTACGATTAAAATAGGTCTTGGTCATCATTTTTGGCAATTGGGAAGTTTTGTAATCATCGAAATGTGTTTTAGAAGCTAGATATCCTATTTGGATAGTTTCTAGTTAAAACAAGATAACGGCACCCGAGACGAAAAGCTTCAAAATAGAGGAAGAGTATTGCAGAGGATGTACCCCACCCAAAAGGGTGGCTTGTCCAGGTCTTGGATTGCAGAAATTTAGGGAACTATTTCTATCCCATTCTCAAGGCTGTCTCAGTGGACTCCAAGGTTGCTAAGATTTAGAGATTGATTTGTACTCGTTCAAAGCCTGTTTAGCTGAGTCATCAGTTTCAGAGATCGAAATCTAAAATTCAAAGAGTTATTTATGGCCCACTGTAAGGGCCACCTTAGTGGAGTTCACTGACTTAAAGGCCTGCTGTCATGTGGGGACTCCGTCCACTCTCGTGTTACTATGGAGTCTTAGCATCTTGATGGGATTGTTGTATAGCCTAGCACAACATTTTTTTTTGTTAACTCAACTACTGTTCTTCATTCCAAGTAACCTCCTTCCTATATATTGAAGCCTAGTTCCCTCAACAAGCACCGACAAAATCTAAGATAACATTCATACAAGTGTTTGTCGAAGTCTTGAGTATTGTTTCATCAAATTGAGAGCTTCTGAAAATATAAGGAATAGTTCCATTCATTCATACCATCATTCTTGACATGAAGATGATGACTTGAAGGGAATTGAAGTCTTGAAGATTCATCATGGATTTAGTAATGTATTAAGTGCTGCTAGAACATGTTCGTGTTCATTGGTTCCGATAGTGTACGAGTTGTAGCTTCAATTATAGTTGAGAATTCAATATTTGTAAAAGGGTTGTAAGACTTTTTATACTTTGCTTTACTTACAGTACTTAATTGGAGCTGAACTAGGTTCCATTAGGTTTTTTTTGCGAGAGTTTTCACGTTAAAATCAGCATGTTTCTTGGTTGAATGCTTTTGTTTATTGTGTGTCATTGATTATTGCCTTAACACAGGTTTGACTTTAGAATAGGACATATTCACCTCCTTTTAGGTATATTGAAAGCCATACAAATCCATACGGCTAAGGTACAGTATTTTCTCAAAAGTGATGTTCCTTTTGTTTTCCAATAATATATGAAATTTCTGCATATAAGTCTTGTTTGTATGACATCACCCTATTTTTTAACACCTATACGTGTTTGGCCCAATTATAGTGGACAGTCTAATTATAAGTGAGGGTGATATAACTTTTAAATAAGTTGATTGTTAATAAATTACATGTAATATAGTAAAAACCATCTACTAGTAAAACATAGCTAAATCAATAAAAAAAGAAAAAAGAAAAGAATCAACAGTGCTATGCATATATATATATATACATATAAAAATGTATAAAGAGATGCAAGGTCCATAATGTCTCTCTATTTCAATAAATTAAATATCTCTACCACTCTTTTGGTAAGCAAGAATATGGACATGGTCAAAGTCGTTCCTAGTGCTAAATTTCTACAGTACTACCGGCGCAAAGGTCGTTAAATTTTTAAACTTTCCCATTTAGCTATTTGATTCTCCAACTGTTCTCTCTTTCTGCAAAATGATACATGGCATCAAATGAGTAGACACCATACCACCACGTATACATAGTGACGTTACGTGACCGGGAATCAAAGTAAGAAGGAAAATCACTCCCCCGCTTGTGATCTGATGGTGTCCTTGTGCACACAACACTCGTTTAGTTTAAGTGCTTGAATGGATCAACTTATAAACTAGTTTACTTAAATACGTTGCCTATGACTTTTTTACTAAATATTTTTGTTTTTAGTATAAAAAAAAAGCAAAAACACAACCTAAAAACTCATAAAAAGGTAACCAAAAAAAAAAAAAATAGAACAAATAAATTTCTTTAATTAAATAGGAATAGATCCCTTTTTTTTTTTTTTTTATATATCAAGGAATAGATCCTCTTAAGTAAAGCTGTACACTAAATGGTGCGGTAGCCATAAGTTTCCTCAACTCTTCGGTCTCTCAACTTGACGTAACAAATAAGGAAATGTAATATTCATCTATTTCGCCCCCCTATCGCTACTCTCTTTTGTCTTCTTCTCTCTTTGTCAATTTATCACAAAATTAGCTATTCAGTTCTCCACGTTACCTTACAACATCCTCTCTCAATGTCTGTGGATCATGTCTGCTAGGTGAGGATTTTTGGAAAAACTAGCAAATGACTCTTGAAAAACAACAAAAAAGAATTAGAGTCCCACAATTTTTACTTTTCAAACTTTTTGCTTTCTCTAGTGGAATGTGATAACATGATGATGATGCAATCTACCCCTAACTTGTTTTTCCATCAATCAAATCGATTTTTTTTTTTTTTTTTTGGCCAATAGTTAGGAGGGTGGTTGCCAAAGTTCGAAACTTCTGGCCTCGTGAGCTGAGTTGCAATGGCTGGCTCACCCGTTGCTCAATCACATTGCTTTTTTTTTTTGTTTGTTAAAGATTGATGCTATAGCAACATAATTTTTTTATACCATTTTCATACATTTGTGACTATTTGTGGTCTTTCATTGCAAATCATATCAGCCACTATTTTATCTCATAATTTAAAAAAAAAATTACTGTAACATCATTTGGATATTTTTTTTTATTTTTATAAAAATCATGTAAGAAATTAAGAATAGAGTTTTTCTTTAAACAAGAGTACTGCTTTCTAATTTGTTGAGTCGAGGTAACTCAGGCTAAGTATATACCCAAGATATTTTAGCGTAAAAAAAAAAAGAAAAAGAAAAAAAATAACGTTGCGTAAGACAAAGTGATTTTTAATTTCTAATGTGTTGAAAAAAAAAAAGTGAAAAACAAAGGCTTCCTTTAACTTTATCTTTCTGTGTATAGGAAGAATTTCATTCATTTAAGGGAGTGGAGGGAGAGGTTTAAACCTCACATAATATTTCGAGGCCCCAATCACTAGAGGTACCCTTTTCTCATAAACAAATCTTGGAACAGTGTAAATTGTTTTGCTCATAACCATTAATTGAACAATCGGAAAGTGTGGCTCAGGCTAAGTATATCCACTCACTCAGTCTCTCATATAATAAGAAGGCAGAAAAGTAAGCACACTACGAAAGCAGAGGATTTCGATTTAAAAAATATTGCAGAAAACTGTAACAGCTGCATGGACATAAATGGTTCCCAGTTAGCTAACAACCCATGAACTCCCCTTTGTGGTGATCATATAAGTCGCTGTTTTCTTCAGAAGTTCCATTTTAGTATACTTGAGTATAAATTCTCCTTTATTCCTTTACTGCGCAATTCTATCAGATAAAAATGAGTAATGATATACATAAACAATTTTTGTTAATGCGGATGCTATTGCCTTGTACCTAGGAGGGTAAAAATGAATTGAGAAATAGCATTACTAATTTTTACAAGCACGCCTATGAAATTATATTACTAATCCACAAACTCTGCAAAATTATAACACTGCTTCAAAAAAGATAACAAAAAAATAATGATAGCACTAATTCAATTATAAAACCTATTTCTTGTTTAAATTATGTAGGACACCTTAACATGGTTCTTCCTCACTTGACTAAATAAAGATTGAAAAACATGCTATCTTTGAGGACAACATAGTTGAAGAAAGCACCATTGAAAATTTCAAAAATCATTGCAAAACAAAAAGTTTGTAACAGAACACAATCCCACACGCATAAGAAGTTAAGCACACCAACAGTCTTTTCTTTTCTTTTCTTTTCTTTTTTTCTCTTTAGACTTTTAACTTCAATTTTTTTTTTTATTTTAAACCTAGCAAAGAAGAGAGGTGAAGCACGTACACCAATAGAATCTTTTCTTCTTTTTTTTTTTCTTCTATTTAGACTATTAGCTTTATTTTATTTTTTATTTTAGATCTAACAAGCAGAAGAGGTTAAGCACACCAGCATAGTCAAGGCATTGAGCAAAACATATAAAAATAATGAGAAATCAATAGAAACAAGTGCATGACATTTATACTAGCAAACTCCAGCGGTGTCTTGTGGTGTGTCCCAAATCTGTCAAAGAAAATACAAAATAAAAAAAAATAGACAATGAATTCTAGAACGGACTCATTTGGAGAAGGGTGCGGTCAAGCTGTTTTATATTTAAAGAATGCATAGTTTTTTTCAGTAAATTCTTTTATCTTTTAAAGCTTAATTGGGATAGTTAACCCACAAAGAAGTATGTGGCGCCGCCCATTCACTTGACAATATCACTTTGCTAGTGTCTTTCCTATAAAAGGTCCATTTAGTACCGTAGTTTGGCAAGATGGCTGCCCATCAAAATGAAGGGCATTGTAGTGTGCAAGGCTCCCGCTTCTACGAAGCTTTGGGAGGGATAGATATTTGTAGCCTTACTCCCTTCATCAACGGTGGAGACAGAAAAATCAACCAAGGGACAACTATTAATTACAACCAAAAATTTTTTTATTTTTATTTTTGTAATCAGCAATGGACATTCGACTTTCACATATATATGGATAATATATATAAACGTATATATACACATAATATAAATGGTTCTTTAAAGAAAATTACTATTTAAAGGGATATTTATGAATTTTCAAGAGACACAATGGGCCACATTATTGTGTTAAGATTCTGTTTGTATAGCATGATTCTCAATCGAGTTTTTTAGACAAACCAAATTCATGATGACCTCATGAACAGATAGTTGATTATCTAATAAAAACATATCCCTAATCATCATACATCAGTACATCACCTACATATATAGTTAACTAGCCTTTCTTGGCTTTGGATTAGCCAATTTAGATGGAGACAAGTTTGGCACGAACATATAACAGTACCTTAATGACGATACACAAGAAGTACATGATAGGCGGGGGACATGAAAGTCTTACCTCTATGAAAAGCTCATAATGTCCAAATGGACTACAACGATGCAGGAAAAAAATACTACCAAGAAAAACAAAGATTACCAAATTTATGTACTCATTAATACATATATATATATATATATATAGACATCCGAAACCCCCTCCTTCATCACCCTTCAAGCAACAACTATATCAAGAGGAAACATCAGAATTA
This sequence comes from Euryodendron excelsum, assembly GCA_033060915.1. NCBI lineage: Eukaryota > Viridiplantae > Streptophyta > Magnoliopsida > Ericales > Pentaphylacaceae > Euryodendron > Euryodendron excelsum. Next base: position 11,975,601 of record CM065386.1, on the reverse strand, counting down.
TTTTCTCGATCACCTCTAGAAAAGACTATAAAGATACAAATTCATGAAGGAAACTAACCAAGTTCAGCTTATTTGCACCCTCTTATTTTGTCTTTCTTTTTCTTCTTTGTTGCCTCCTTCCAAAAGTCTTGACAAACCAATCATGATTCCTTGTGGTTAAACTGTGTCCAATAACCAACCCAACTATGAGTCCACTTCCATATCCCAAGATTATGATAATCCAATCGATTCCACTTGGGAACTCTGAATCTTTGACCTGTTGAAAGGTTGAAGGTGGTGGTGAAGATGCCTCCGAATTTTCACATTTCTTTGACAAAGGGTCTCCACATAGTCCTGAATTCCCCTCAAATGAACTGTTCACAAATGTATTAAATTGTGGCCCTCGAGGTATAGACCCCGTCAGATGATTATGAGAAACATTTAAGACTGCAAGGAATGTGAGTTGGGTAAGTCGTTGAGGGATCTTCCCTGAAAGCATGTTCTGACATAGATCCAATGATTCCAGATTCGTTAGGTTGCCCAAGGATGATTTGATGCGACCAATAAGTTCGTTGTTTGAAAGGTTAAGCAATTGAAGCCCCTTGAGATTTCCTAATGATTCTGGAATCTCCCCTCTAAATTCGTTGCTTGACAAATCAATGGCTACAAAGGCATTTTGTATCTTCTCATATACCCTTTGTGTGCCTTTGAGAGTGATTGTAATGGAATAACTATAATTGTTTTCCAGCACAAACGCTACATGTTGACTATCATTTGAGAATTGCAAACTTCTAGTACTTAACTGCATGTATGCAATGCTTTCTGCATGGAGCATTTTCATTGCCTTCCAGTTTTTGAAGTACTCTGAAGGCAAGTTACCTGAGAAACCATTGTGAGAGAGGTCAATGATGTGCAACTTTGGAAACTCTGGATCGGCATTAGGACTCTCAATGGCCCCGTGGAATTTGTTATATCCCAAAATAAGGACCTGTAACTCAGGAAGAGCTCCAAACCAAACAGGGAAAGTATCATTAATCTGATTATTTCCAAGAACCAGAATGAGGAGCTTTGTACAATTTGCCAGTGTTCTTGGTACTTGTCCCTGCAATTGATTTCGACTAAAATCAATCATCTTCAATTTGCTGTCGGTCGGGAACATTTCAGGAATAATGCCTTTGAAACCATTGCCACTTAGATTCAGCAAAATCATAGAACCACTAATAGTGGCCAAGCATGGGGGAATTGTGCCACTTAAGTTGTTATTAGACAAATCAAGTACCGAAAGAAAACTATTGTTGCACATTGCTGGAAGAATTTCTCCACTCAACATATTACCAACGACAACATAATACTGGGGGGACTTTGGTGCAATTGGGAGTGATCCTTGTAGCCTGTTGTATTCGAGGTCTAGAACAAGTAGAGATCGCCATGGCATGACAGAGGGATGCTGGTCAAAGCCTGTGAGAAAGTTGTAACTAACGTCAAAAATCGCCATAGTTTCTATACTTGAGTTTCATACCCATGTCGGTATTTGGCCCTGAATTCCATTAGCAGCAAGTCCTAGCGCGAACAATTCATCTTGGAACTGCAGGAAATCTGGGAACTCCTTCAAGTTGCATGCTTTCAATCCTAGAAGATTGAACTTTGGAAGGGTAGCATTGGTATTGTTCTTGGGAATTAGCACTGTTAGCTTGTTTCCCGATAATCGAAGCCAAGACATGTTTTGGAGCTTAAGAAAAATGTCCATCGCCACTGTACCACTCAAGTTATTATAAGCAAGATCAAGGATTTGAAGACGCTTGAGTTGGTAGAATGAGCTTGGAATTGGGCCCTGCAGTTGATTGAACCCAAGAATTAGACCAGTTAATTGAGTAAGATTCGTAAGCCTGGATGGAATCAGGCCTGAAAATTTGTTCATCCAAAGGTCCAGAACTGTGAGCTGGGTCAGATTACCAAGTGAAGAAGGAAGTGTGCCAGAGAAATTGGATTTCCTAAGATTCAAAGTGTTCAAGGATTCAAGATTACCGATAGAATCTGATAGTTTACCAGAGAAACTTGTACCTTCTAATATCAAATCCGTAAGGGGACTACTAGGGTGAAGTTCTGGCAAATGACCAGTGAGATTAATATTTTCCCTAACACTTAGATATTGTATTTTTGGTAGCAGGAAAATGCCTCTTGGGAATTCACCGTACAACCCACAATCTTCGAGAGCAAGACTTGTCAATGAAGAAAAATTTTCCAAGACATCAGGTACTGCAGAATATATGCTCACGTTGGTGAGATAAAGCTCTTTCAAGTTGGTAAACTTTTGAACAAGGCTTTTCAAACTGGGTTTTTCAAGTTTCAATAAACCATGAGAAGAGAAGGGGTCCAAATTGGAAGACAAATCAAGGGATGCTAAGTTGGACAATTCTGAGATTTCAGAAGGGATTTGACCGAGGAATACAGAGTGGGATAGGTTGAGACTTGTTAGCCTCGAAAGATGTCTAATTCCAGATGGGATTTAGAGTAATTGAAGTGATTCTCTGCAAGGTTGAGCCTTTGCAGGTGAACAAGACTGAAGAGGCTGCTGTTGGAGTTGATGGAACCATAGAGAAAGCTGCTACTGAGGTAAAGCCCAATCACATGACACAGTGATCTCATCACACTCGACTCCATACCATGAGCAGCAATCATGATTTTCACCTTCGAGCTTCCATGATTCAAATACTTTTGGATAAGCAGAAGGGTCATCTGCAGAAGCAAATTTGTTAATGATAAAGCTATGCTTGAACTGCAGCAAGGCTAAGCTCTCATCTTCATGGCACTGTGGCTGCATAGAAGAGGAAGAGTTAGTCCTCAAACTAATGAGATGAAAACATGAGAATAAGAAAAGCAAGCGCTTGAACATGAAAAGATACAAAGATAAGCCCATAATATATGTCTCTCTAATCAACTTTCTTTAGCAATTTTGGATGAGCAAGCTAGCATGGAAATGATGTGCCTTTATAGTGAGGATCCTTACTTTCAGACACTCTTTATGACACCATATATGGAAAAGTAAATCTACAAAACAAATGAAGGCTATGTCCTTATGCAGAAAAATGTTTACCAAAGCTTGGAAAACAATGGAGCCCCGGGCCGGGTCACCACCCCTCTCCTTGAATCTTGGCGTCGCTCCAAATGCCTTCAAGCAAGTCATAGCCATTGCGCTAGGGCAATGTGAAGATGATGTTGAATGAATTGTTAGATATTTATGAGATATTTATGCTTTAAAAGTGGTCCAGTCCTTGCCGACCTAACGTTTCAATGGCCAATTCATGGTTGAAAAGTCTTTAGCAATGATTTGGTATCTACTCTAAAAGGTTATACACAATCAAGTTTTAACTTCACTGACTACATATTTGTAGGGAATGTACGTACTAAGCTTACAGAAAGTTTATATATAACAGTGGTGGGTCTTTTGTTTTTCGATAAATAGATGTAAATTAACAAACCGTACGATTCAGCATAAAAAATCTCTCTCTTTCTATATATTTATATATATTATGTTCATATGAGATTACTGAGCTACTTGTAATATCTGCAAGTCTTTGGCCCATTTATGACGAATACTCTGCCATAAGTAGGTAGTTAATAAATTAACATTTAATAAAATAAAAATTTTTCTATATATTGATATATATTATGTTCATATGAGATTACTGAGCTATTTGTAATATCTGCAAGTCTTTGGCCCATTTATGACGAATACTCTGCCATAAGTAGGTAGTTAATAAATTAACATTTAATAAAATAAAAATTTTCTAAGCCGTAAACCATAGCTAAATCCCCAAATAAAACAGAAAAGTTAACTGGCCGTGCTTAATATATGTATATGTTTTAATATATAAAGAGATATAAGGACGAGCCCCTGATGATCAACTACTTGGTTAAATTAAGGCCAGTTTGTTCACAATTCTAATTCTTGTTTTCTAAAATAAGTCAGAGTTAGTTTAGCAAACTGATTTCGAAAACTATTTCATTGAGATCATGATATTTTAGAAATAGAAAAATATATATCTATTAAGTTTCTAGAACCATTTGTATATCGAAATAAGAACAATATGAACCGCCTTTTATTTTATAGGATTTTAAACAAATAAATAAAGACTCTCTTTCTCTCTCTCTCTCTCTCTATGTATATATATATACATTCACACACAAATGTTAATACCTTTTTGATTTCACGATAGCCCATCAATGTACAATGTGAAGAGAGTAAAACATAGAGTATTAAGGGTAGATTTTGCAGAGATCAATAGCTGGTATGTGTTCACAGTTAGAGTCACTTATGTGTGCCCCATAGATGGAGTAATTATTTAGTGCTGCTGGAACACCACATACAGGGGCAGATATAGCAAGGGTCCTGTTGTTGCCCCCACTGACTTTGCAACTTTCACTAGTTTAAAAAAAAAAATGTTATGTGTATTTATTTGATTTAGGTTGCAAATGTATAGGTTGCCCCCATTGAATTTACCAAACTTACATTTGCTCTTTTAATTTAATGTACTTAGATTTGCCCCCATTTAATATCACTAAACTTGCAGCAAAAAATTTGTATATCATTAATTTTTTATTATTTTATCAAATAAACAACACAATCCCATTTCTAACCCTCTATTCTAATATGAAATTAAAATGTTCTTACCCATTTAATATTTCATTTCTCTAACTACTATCCATTACTATTTTAAAAGTTAAAAAAAAAAAAAAACTCGAATCTGAAAAACTTTTGTATCCATTTTTAATTGTATCCATAGACAATTGGTTATTCAAATTTCAAAATCTCTTCTCAAAATTTTGAAACCTAGCCAACCAAATTTGGATTAAGGTTCTTCATAGCTGTATAATTTTTTTTGTACAACTTTTGCATAGAGGCTATGCCTCTTTTTCGACGTATTTAATATAATTACCTTTTCATTAATCAAAGAAAAAATGTTATTAACTAGGAAACAATTTCATGTACAAGCAATTCTATGTAAATTTTGTTCCTACTGAAAAAAGGTTCTGGATCTGCCCTTGACCACATAGCTAATTTACTTTCTCATCTCACAATGCCCGTAGATCATGTATGTTAAGATATTTTGATACCCCATCCAGCTAGTAGGAGCCCACATGCATTTGAGATGATGGAGTAAGGTCACATAATTTTCAGGAGCACACATGCATTTGAGATGATGGAATAAGGTCACGCAATTTTTTAGAAACACTGAATAAGACAAAAATTATTAAATTTTGGAAGTTCTAGGCAAAAAATTTTAAATTTTGTTGAGGGCCTAATGCAAATATTCTTTATTTTTTTGGAAATTTAAGGTAAAATTTTTTGAATTTTATTGGGGCTAAAGAAAAAATTCTTGAATTTTGGAAGGTCATTGGAGGGGAGGGGGGGGGGGGGGGGGGGGGGGGGGGGGGGACAATATACACTCTTATTATAAAAATACTTAAAATTAATGGGGCTTATATAGAATTTTATCAAAATAGGGGGCGCCATGGTCTACATATAGGTCCGTCTCTAATTATATGAGTGGTGAAGTAAGGATGATGTGGTACTCTATGAGCACTGAATGATTTTTCAGTACTATTTCATTTTTAATTTGGTGGATTATTTTATATACAAATATTATGAGAACAGAGTATTCCTTGTGGAAAAAATGGATGGACCATATCGTCACTCTTCTTTAATCTTGCCTCCTTGGTTCGGCAATGTTTCAAAGGAAGAATGTCACATTCGACCCAAAACCACAACCACTACCCTCTAAGGCCTTGTTTGATTTTCGGTTCTGACAAGGATTCCGTGGACAAGGATGAGCGGACTAGCCTGTGCATGATTAGGTATCCATGCATATTCAGCAATCTAGTGTTTGATTTGTTGTCGGACTGTGTGCATGATTATGTTTGTCTAACCTAATCTAGTGTTTGATTTTGCATCGTTGGATTGGATTATTTCATTGAAAGTACCATATTACCCCTCAGGGCCCATCTCCAAGTTTATCCTCTCTTTTGGACAAGACAAATCTATAGCACATTTTTGTGTTGGACAGTTTGGCAAAATATATTTTTTCACAAATGTTTCAAACCCAACAAGCAGTACATTATAACAATATTGTAAAATTGTAATTTTACTACAAAATCATTCTTCTTATTCTTGCAATTGTACTACAAATGAAATTTACCCCCTGCACTTAGCATGAATTGGACGGAGCTTCATGATATGCAATAGAGAAATGCAGAAATTTGAACAGATTCAAATTATTTGAATCCACCCTGATTATGCAACCTGCTGCCCATCAAATTAGAACAGTGCCAAATCATTCTTGATGATATGCAATAGGACTATTTCAAATGATTCACCTCCTACCCATCAAATTGTTGAAAAATATTGTCTCATATAAACTGTAGCCATAATAAAATAAAATTAAACATAATGCATAATGTGTATGTAATAATGTGACAAGGCATACTAAATAATTCATAGGCGATAATGCAATAAAATATGCAATGAAAGATAGATCAAGTTGAGTGTTACATACTCTCTCATTAAGACAGATTCGCCCCCCACACAGGTGCCCATGGTATTAACGGGTGTCTATCTCCAGGATAAAATGATCATGACACTGAATAAGTAGCACTATAATATTTAGGTCCAGTAAACGCAAATGTTATATTCTACTCTCTCCATGTACAGTACGAATATAATATGTATGAAGAAAAATATAAGAAAATTTCTGTCTAACTCAACACAGAATTACGATAGTAAATTTCATACAGAAACCTACACCATTTCTGAAAAAATCAATATGGCATGATAACTAAAGACAGTATTTCCTACGCTGGAAATATATTACAATTTTATAGAATTTTAATGCATAAATTCAATACAGAAACACAAAACAAAGTGGTTAAATTTCCATTGAAATTCACCACACAACATATACATAAATTAATCTAAAAACAAAACCTGGATAGAAATTTGAACAGAATTTCAAAGTTTGAAACGAAGATCAAAAAGACTGATTGAACGATCAGAATCTGCCTGAAACAGTCACTGGAATCTGAGGAGCACTTCCCCGGAGATGCGAATGGATGTCACCGGAATCTAGACAAAATGTCGTCGGGTCGGTTGCGGCAAGACTTCGCTGGAGAGAGAGAGAGAGAGAGAGAGAGAGAGAGAGAGAGAGCGAACAAAAACTATGTAAAAAATAGTTTTATTTCGGAGAGAGACTCTATATATAGAAAGATTCGCACCCCTTCGAAATGGTGCCAGTCAAACGCGCCCTTAGGAAGGGTTGTGACTGCTAGAATTAAATTTGAACTTGAACGAGTTTGGTTCCTGTTCGGTTTATACACATTTGGTTCAGACCGCGTCCAAAAATTAAATATTAAACTGGCCCAAGACTTTTTAATATTATTTTAATCGCACCTCCACCCGCACCCAAACTTGAACTGAGCCGAGCCGACCGGCCGAACGGACGGGCGGCACGCACGCGTGTGGAGTATTGGGTTAACCCATTGGTTCCATATGTCCTCTCCCTTCCATAAAAGTGGGGTGCCCCTCGGGGCCCAAACCCATCTTTAAACCTAGGCTTTATATACCTATCAATTTTTCAATAAAAAATCAATGTGGGATAAACTTTTAGTTCCACCCAATAACCATACTTATGGTGCCTACTTTAGAGACCATTATCTCATTCAAATATCCATGGATTTGAGTAAGTAGATACATGTTCTTCATCTCCTCATGGAGGAGAACACAAAGCACCTTGGACCCACTAAAAAGGATATGTGGGTCCCACCTTAACAATGGCTCAAAGTTGGTGTGTCACTCCAAATATTCCAACAATCCCCCACATGAATGAGATTGGCTGTCAAAAAACAATGCACAAAGAAATGCAGATGCACAAATGTAAAAGAGAGAGTAGAGCGGAAAATTCACCACATCAAGGAAGGTGGCTTTTGGTTTTAAACCTTTCTTAGTGAAATACTATCGAGTTTATTGGCTGACTAGTGAACATGATGTGTTGAACTGTTCTGCCATTTGTATAAACCGAGACAACAGTACTCATACGGTTTCTTCCTTATATAAGTTTGATTCTTCAGTTGTGTTCGTTTTGGCCCTGAACGATCCTGGTATTCACGAGTGCTTTTAGAGAATTGAAGCCCTTACAATTTTCATAGAAGTGGCGCCTTCTCACTCATGTAGGTGATTTCTTATAAAGTGAGCAGATATACATACTCCACTCGGTATCCAAGTAATAAGAATCATTAAAAGCATAGGCTTATTAATATGAGTAGTCTGCCCTACTTATTCTATATTAAAAGCTATAGCTTATCCTAATAATATTTCAAGTAATCAATATTTCACCATAGAATTAGGTAGTGGAACAAAGTTCCCCTTTGATTTATACTAAGTCGTCCTTAATTCGGTTGTCCCATTAAACCTCGATCTTGGGATCTTCAGTCAACTAGGTTGGGTTGCCATTAAGGTAACTTTTAAGATAATAGGCTTGAATGCCTAATCCTCTTGATGAATGAATTTCGATCTCTTACCAGACCTAATAGTAAGATGATCTCTCAATATCCTTTGATTAAATTATTAATCATTGAATGTTACATTCCTGTGAGTAATGACCTTTAACAGACATGTTTATTATGTTTTGTCATTATCGAGAATTCTCTGTGTCTTAAGATGTTTAAGAAGTTACTTGATACTTCTTCCCTAGCTATTGATTCCTCCGCATAATTTGGCTGTATACTTCCATTGCGAGAATTTCCTAAGAAATTAATATACTTCTTGTAAGACTTATCCATTTGTGGATTTAGCATCTTTTGATCCATAAATTCAGTTTTCATTATGTACCCTCTCTAGTACTTCTGGATGTATATGTGATCAGAGCTCATTTGTAGCACAAAGCTATCACCTTCCAGTGGATTAACCCTGGGTTGAATAAAATACTTTATTCATGTCAAGATATGTTTACCCTTGCCACTTGTGTGAACTCATATCACCAAGTCACAACCACTGAGACTCAATCTCGTCACATATCCATTAAGTATTTGAGTTTAGCCTCTACTCATTGAACCATTTGGATAACCTCGTTCTCGGATCCATCAGGTCGATTGTCTGTTACCCATTTGTGTTACCTCTATGTAAATTATTATTAGGGTTAAGATATAACAAAACTCCGTACATCTCCTTACTTTACTAAAGTTATCAAGACTGCAATTAGTTCCTTTTCTACTTGAGATTTCACCTCTGACTTTGAAAGTTAAAATCATTTGGATCAGTCATTCTCTCCTTTATGTACCTAGAACTATTCTTCCTTCTAACCATAGACTAAGAGTCGTGGATCTCTTGCTTATTCATAAAGTCTTCAAGACTCTTAGAGTGAAAAACAAATGCACAAGGAAGTCCATTCTTAAAGAATGTCCCACTTCTAGAATTAGGAAATACTCTCTTGAATGGTTCTAGTATGTCTACCGCAACATTCACATACAATAAGTTCATTTTTGGAAAGGTTAAGCAATTGAAGCCCCTTGAAATTTCCCATTGATTCTGGAATATCCCCTTTGAATTCGTTAATTGACAAATCAATGGCTACAAAGGCACTTTGGACCTTCTCGTATAGCATTTGTGTGCCTTTGTTAGCGATTGTGATTGAATAATCATATGAGTAACTGAAGCTGATCTTTACACTTCGACTATCATGCTCTGACATTTCAGAACTTGAATTTAGTTGCATATATGTTAAACTGATGTCCACATGGACCATTTTCATTGCCATAAACTTTTGAAGTATTCTGATGGCAAGTCTCCCGAGAAACTATTATGAGAGAGGTCAATGATGCGCGACTTCGGAAACTCGGATCATTGGTAATACGATTCTTAATGGCTCCATGGAATTTGTTATATCGCAAAACAAGGACCTGTAACTCAGGAAGAGCTCCCAACCAGATAAAGAAAGTATCAACTGTTTGATTATTTCCAAGAGCCAGAATCTCGAGCTGGGTACAATTTAGCAACGATCTTGGTACCTGCCCCTGTAATTGATTATGACTCAAATCAAACATCTTCAATTTGATGCTGCCCCTCGTGAACATTTCAGGAACAGTGCCTTGGAAACTGTTGTCACTTAGATTTGGCAATAACAAAGAACCAGTAATAGTTGCCAAGCATTGGGGAATTGTGCCACGGAAGTTGTTATTAGACAAATGAACTGCAGAAAGAAACCTATTGTTGCTTACTGTTGGTGGGATTTCTCCATTCAACATGTTGCCAGTTACATCATAGAACTGGGTGGACTTTGGTGGAATTGGGTGTGATCCTTGCAGCCTGTTGTGACTAAGATCCAAATCATTTAGATTTCTCCACGGAATGACAGCTTTATTCTGCTCAAAGCCTGTCAAAAAGTTGTGATTAAGGTCACAGAGTGTCATAGTTTCTCTATTCGAGTTCCACACCTAAGTTGGTATTTGGCCGTGAATTTCGCTGTTGGAAGGGCTTAACACGAATATTTCATCTTGGAACTTCAGGAAATATGGAAACTCCTTTAAGTTGCACGCTACCAGTCCTAAAAGATCAAGCTTTGGAAGGGAAGCATTGGTGTTGTTTTTGGTGAGCACTGTTAATTTGTTAAACGATAACTGTACCACTATGCCAAGAAATGAAAGTCTTGGAGCTTGAGAAAAATTTCCAGATCCACTGTACTACTCAAGTTATTCTTACTAAGATAAAGGAATTCAAGATGCTTGAGTTGATCGAATGAGCTTGGAATCAAGCCCCTCAGTTGATTGCTATCAAGACTACTAGGATTTTTAGTATGGGTTAATTCTGTGGATAAAGACACTTTGTTTGTAATCTTGTTTCAAGTTGCATTTAGGTCAAAAAGTCTAAAATTCAAGTTCAAGCTATCAGAGTACAAGATGTGCAAGCTGCTATATAAGCCTTTAAAACATACAGAGTTGAAATTTTGAAAGGTCATATCTCTTTACTCAGGTGTCCGTTCAAGCTCCATAATATATGGATTCCATATAACTTTTTTAAAGCAATTTGAATATGCAAAGAAACATGGCTTGAGTGAGTGATATGAAGTTTTATATGGGTTTCATATGAAGTTCGCTCGAGCGATATGTGAAAATTTTGCAGAAACAAAAATTCAAAGAGCATTACTTGAAGTTCGCTTGAAGTTCACTCAAGCGATATGGCAATGTCAGGTCTGAATTGAACTCTAATCTTATCTAAATCATTCTAGAATTGAGGACTCTGAAGCCAGGCATTTACAGCCAATCAAAAGGTAGTTTCAACCTATTTTTTGTGGAGTCTTAGAGATGCTACAAGTGTGCAGGGAATTATACGTATTCGATATTCTGAAATTTAGAAAAGATTGATACAAAAGAGAAGAACAGAGTGTGGGTAATACAATTCAGATCTTGATGAAGTAATCATACATGAGTTGCCAAGCATACAAAGTTCCTTCACTAGAGTAATAAACTGAAGAACACAGTTGCGAGATCGTCTTGGTAGATTCCGAGAACAAGGAAGAACACCATGGTGATTCGCTGTTGAGGTTGAAGCTAGGGAGAACAGAAAGTCAAGGAGTCGAGCAAGTAATTTTAAACCAGAGTTCGTGGGGATTCGAAGGGCAATTGTGGAGATTCAACTGTTATGGTTGTAAGTCATACTTGTGTAACCTATTCATTATACTGCTTAGCCTGCTGAACGTGGTTTTTTCCCAACTTCAGTTTTCACGAGAAAAACTTGTGTCATTTTACTTTATCGCTTGATATTACTATTGTGTGATGTATGCATGTGAATGATTACTTAGGTAAAGAGAACTAGGCAAATAGGTGATCATAAATCTTAATCCATGAAACCAGAACTTTCAATTGGTATCATAATGGGTCGCTCATAAATTTTTTATTCGAGTGTGATCCTGATATTATGAATTTAGGGATTTGTCATGCGAGAATGCATCACTTGAAATTCTAATTTTTGATGGCTTAAATTATGAGTATTGGAAGCTACACATGAGTCTTTTTGAAATCTATTGATGAACATCTTTGGCTATCTATTGTGCATGGTTGGAGTCCCCCTAAGATTGGGATAACCATGAATTAAAGAAGTTTATGTGGAACAGTAAGACTCTAAATTCTATCTTTAACACTGTCACAACTGAAAATTTTGGTTATATGTCTATGTGTGGAACAGCTAAAGAAGCCTGAGATGCTCTTGAAATTACATACGAAAGTCTTATAATGTCATATCATACACATCATATGCACATGAGTACATAAGTACGTATTCTCATGATAATATTAAGGACCTAAGTAATTCTCATTAGTCAAATCAAAGTGACTCTGATAGTAATGATGAGAATATTCATCAGAAGTTTAATTAGTTGTTTAAAGTGTGTCTTAAAGTAAAAAAGGCCAATGAGAGCTTGCATGAAGAAAGAAACACTCTAAAACAACATTTCAATGAATCTATTGTTCTCGTGAATAAATTGAAGTCTAATGAGGCCATTTTGGTGGAAAAGGTCTCTATGTTAGAAAATAAATTACATGCTTCTATTGAGACTAATAAGAGTCTAGAGGAGAAGGTATCTACACTTGAGTCTGATCTTGTTAAAGCAAATAATACTCTCAAGAAGATGATTGTAGGTTCTAAGAAGATCGATGAAATCTAGAATGCTCAAAGAAGCACTCTCGATATGACTGGAATAGGGTATACAAAGAAGACTTCTTCATTTTCCCAACCGGTACAAAAGCCAAATTTGGTTAAGACTCAAGGTAAATCCCTTATGTACCCACATGCCACCATTGTGGTATTAAAGATCATATTCGGTCTTGTGTCCTAGGTTGAAGACCAAACACGTGTCTCATAAACCCAATACCACACATGCACTTGTGAAGCATAATTTTAAGGCCAAACCTACTAGGTTTGTTCTTACATGCCATTATTGTGGTGTTAAAGGTCACATTAAGCCACATTGGCACAAATTGTGGAAGGCTTCTAGAACACATAGTTATGATCAACCAATAAATCAATTAGGACGGTAGACAATCAGATTCATGCTCTTGTTAATAAGTCTGGACTTTTAAATAATGAATGGAATAGACTTAGACAATGGTCAACGCCAAGGCAAGTTCCTAAATTTTTTTTTAAAAAAATACCTCAATGCGAAGGCTAAACATGGTACACAACTTAAGGTTCATGAAACAGTTGAAAAAATTAAAATTGTGGCTATTTGGGTTAGAAATTCTGATATAGAGACTCTGAGATGCCCTAAGAAATTTGTAGGGGAAAGCCTTGCTAAATGAAGATAATTTTTGTCATAAGCTAGGATGTGTATCGTGTTTATCTTTTAATCCTAGTTCTATGATGTCTTTTGTACATTTTTTTTTTTGGTGATTTTGTTTATTTATTTTTACAAAAAAAAGTACAAGTTTTTTTGATGTTAAGTATTATATGATGGTAATTATGCAAAGTATTTTGTTAAACTGAACTAGTGTCCATCCTTCGGTCAAATTCTTTACTCGTTGTTTGAGTGATGATTTTCATGACTATGAACCTAGTGTAACCTGAGCACACTTGATGTTGTTGATGTTGTTTGTCCGCATATGTGATCGCATATTTCTATGTGTCTTTCTTGATTATACTGATTAGCATATGCTAAATTGACCTATGATTAGCTTCCCATGTTCAATTTTGGTGATGCTTTTTACATCTTCCATCACCTTTGATTCTACCAATACTGAAACTCCCTCTTAGAAAAAAATAATCTCAATACAATTGAACCTTAGAAAGGGCTACCTTTGAGTTTGTGCGAAGCTACTATTGACTAAAATTAAAGTAATGTCTTTATGAATCAATAGAGAGGGCTGTCTATTCATTTGTGAGAAAGTCGTCATTGTTGTCTTTCAAAGTGCAATTTGGAGAGATGATGCAGCGGCTGTTAAAGATCAAAATAATACACTCAAATCCGTTGATTCACCACGAATACCGGATTCAGAGTCGTCCTGCAACCTGTCGATTCACCACGAACGCTAGGTTCTAGGGCATCAAACACTCGTTGATTTTCGTAGAAAATACCGAATGATTGGAAAGTGCAAAACGCACACAAATTTTATTAAACGTCAAAAACTGCCGAAAAAGGGTCGCAACACGACTATAAATATGCGACACGAAACCCTAGGCCCGGGACAAACCGGATTAATTAGAAAAAAACAAAGGCCCAAAGCAAAAAAAAGCCCAAAGAAAACAAAACAGGCCAAAACGACACTTAGAGGCATTTTTTTGTGATTTCCTAGGCCGGAAAATCATTTCGTAATTTTTCCCTTTCTCCGGCTCGTCAATACCTTTTCAACGACATATTATAATGGCGAAACGGAGTTACGAGTCAAAAGTTACGGTCAATTGAAGTTTGTCGATCCCCGGTCCGGGTATATCGCCGCCTCCGCGTCTCCAAATACTCGTCAGCTATACGATCCGCATCAAGAGATAGGGTGAAAAAAATGATATGATATTGAAAGGAAGTTTTCGTTGCTATCCGTTTCAATATCCATTAAACATTAATGGGAGCTAATGCGGTTTGACTTCTAGTGATGATATTTAGAAATCAAATGCGGTGCAGCCATTTAGACATTAACTAGAATTTGAACAAGCGTCGATATTCATTGAGTACACTCTATACACACTTGAAAATCTTTATGAACTTCATCATCTTGGAACAAATTGTTTTGAATCTTACTTTCATTCATGCACTTGATTCTTGTTTAATTATTATGAGCATAATTTGATTCAAATGACTTTATGCATGGATACCATTGAAGTTCCATAATTTGATTATAATAGGGGAGTCTTTGGTTTTTAGAGTTCTTTACCCATGGGTTTCCCATGTTTATATTTGTATTTTAATCCTTTTCTTCCATGATTACTTTGTGTTTAAATTTGTCTTTGTCAATTCATGATAAAAATGGAGAGAGAGAATAAGATATATTGTGTTGAGTGAGTATATTAACTTGAGAGGAGGAATTGTGATATTGCTTGTGTTTGCGGTTACTAAAGTTTTATATGTTTTTCACACATACATTTAACAAGGTTGTATTATTTCTGGATGTACAGTTACAAATCTCAAAATTCATCTGACTTCATTATATTGTATAACTCGTTATTTTAGTTGATTAAGTTTATTAGGTTGGGATTTGTAATGATTTTGTTTGAGTATTTAAGTTTTGTCACGAAATTGCCAAAGAGAGAGATTGTTAGGATTTCTAGTATGGGTTAATTCAGTGGACAAAGACACTTTGCTTGTAACCTTGTTTCAAGTTACATTTGGGTCAAAAAGTTTAACATTCAAGTTCAAGTTTCTAGAGTATTAAGTTGTCCAAGTTGTAGTACAAGTCTTGAAAACATGCAGAGCGGCACAACGAAGTTAGGTACGAATTAAACTCTAATCTCATTTAAATTATTCCAAAATTGAGAACTTTGAAGCCAGCTATTCACAACCAATCAAAAGATAGTTCCAGCCTACTTTTTGTGCAGTCTTAGAGATGCTACAAGTGTGCAGGGAATTATATGTATTCCATATTTCTGAAATTTAGAAAAGATTGATACAAGAGAGAAGAACAGAGTGTGGGGAAAACAATTTAGATCTTGGTAAAGTAATCATAGATGAGTAGCTTAGCATACAGAGTTCCTTCATCGGAGTACTAAATTCAAGAATACAGTTGCGAGATCATCTTAGTGGATTCCGAGGATGAGGAAGAACACCTTGGTGATTCGGTGTTGAGGTTGAAGTTAGGGAAAACAGAAACTCGAGGAGTCGAGCAAGTAATCTTAAATTGGAGTTCATGGGGATTCGACCATCAATTGTGAAGATTCAATTGTTGTGGTTGTAAATCGTACTTGTGTAACTTGTTTATTATAGTGCTTGGCTCGCTGGACGTGGTTTTTTCTCAAGTTGGATTTTCATGAGAAAAAATTGTCTCTTTACTTTATCGCTTAATATTACTATTGTGTGATATATGCCTGTGAATGATCACATAAGTAAAGAGAACTAGATAAGATTTCTTAGACAAATAGGTGATCATTAGTCTTAATCCGTGAAACTAGAATTTTCAAAGACTTATACGATTTAATTGGGTGAGGTTCGTAAGCCAGGATGGGATTTGATTAACTAATTGGTTAAACTGAACGTCCAAATAAGAAAGCTGGGTAAAGTTTGAAAGAGATGGAGGGATGTCCCCCCGTAAATTCATAGTAGGAAGAGACAAATAAGAGAGTTTAGGTAGCCAGCCAAGTGCCAAAGACAGTTTCCCCGCACTGAAATCATTATAACCAAGTGATAAATAAGTTAGCTGTGATAGGTTTGCCAAAGATGAGGGAATTTGGCCTGAAAAATTGTTCATGCTAATGTCCAGAATAATGAGCCGGGTCAGATTACCTATTGAAGCAGGAAGTGTGCCAAAGAAATTGCAGTAGTTGAAATCTAAATAATTTAAGGATTTAAGATTACCAATAGAATCTGGTATTTTACCTGAAAAACTTGTTCCATCTAGTTTCAAAGCCTCGAGGGGACTACTATACTGAAATTCTGGCAAATGACAGGAGAGATTAGTATTGTATCTCACGCTTAGAATTTGTAACTTCGGTAACAGAAAAATGCCTATTGGGAATTCACCGTGCGTACCACAATCTCTGAGAAAAAGATCTGCCAGTGTAGAAAAATTTGCCACGATGTCAGGTACTGCAGAATAAATATTCACCTTCAAGAGGTAAAGTTCTTTCAGGTTGGTCAAGTTTTGAACAATGCTTTTCAAACTAGGTTTCTCAAGTTTCAATAAACCTTGAGAAGAGAAGGGATCAAAATTGAAAGAGAGATCAAGGGATGCTAAGTTGGACAGTTCTGAGATTTCTGAAGGGATTAGACCAAAAAAATGCAAACTGGGATAGGTTGAGACTTGTTAGCCTCTGAAGGTGTCCAATTCCATATGGTATTTCAGATTAATTGAAGTCATTGTCTGCTAGGTTGAGCCTTTGAAGGTGAACAAGACTGAAGAGGCTGCTGTCGGAGTTGATAGAACCGTAGAGAAAGCTGCTACTGAGGTCAAGCCCAATCACATGACCAGTGATCTCATCACACTTGACGCCCTACCATGAGCAGCAATCACTATTTTCACCTTCCGGCTTCAATGATTCAAGTAGTAGTTTTGGATAAGCAGAAGGGTCACCTGCAGAAGCAAACTTGTCAATGATAAAGCTATGCTTGAACTGCAGCAAGGCTGAGCTCTCACCTTTATGGCACTGCGGCTGCATAGAATTAGAGGAAGAGTTAGTACTCAAAATAATGAGATAAAAGGATAGCAAGCGCCCGAACATGGAAAGACACAAGGATGACTCCATAATCTCTAATCAATTTTCTTGGTTTAGCTACTTTGGATGAGAGAGCCCGCACGGGAATGATGTGCTTTTATAGTTAGGATTCGACTCTTAGACATACGATTGTACTGGGCAAAGCCACTAGCAAGGATAATTCTTTTAATAGATAATGCTATAAAAATAGAAAATTTATATAGAATTTTCGTACAGAATGATGCGTTTTAATGACTGTCTTTCACTTTAAAACAAAATACCCATCGTAATAGTTTTTAATTATAAAATTGCTATTATCACATCATTCTGGTGAATATTTTTGTATGAATTTTTTTATAAGAATAACATTTTTCTTTTTCAATTCATCACAAAATGCTAGTATGCCTTGCGCGTTACAGTCTATTGATTATATGCTTGCCTGATATGATGTTGAGTTGCTCCAAAATAAGGTTGACAGAGAAGAGGATAAGAGAGTCATCATTCATGCATCCACAAACTTCAATGATCACGCGAACTTCTGTACAAGGAAGGAAGACCAGCAAATGAATTAGATCGAGTGCCACTACTAGTGAGGTCCGTAGAAAAATGATTTACACTGGAAATTGGATGCATGGAGAGTAAAATCCGGAGAAATGGCTAAAAAACGCGAAATATACGGTTTAATTGGATTTTTGTTTTTAAAAAATACGGCAAAAAAAGTATACTTCTAAGAGTTAATATAATTATAAAACAAATTATATTTAATCATTTGACCATAACAACTATTGGAAAAGATGTCATAAGTGCTATATATATGACATTATACTAGTTATGATTTAAATGTCATGAGTTATACAAGTTTTTTTTAACAATCAATAAGGTCGAATGATTAGATTATAAAATAATTTCAATACCGATGTGGGGTACAAGTGTATATCTAGAGGTAAATTAAATTTTCATATATCATTTCACGAGGCTTACAAGTATGTACAACATTGAACTATCGTTTTTTCGATGCATGGAGCTTAAGATGACTCAAAATTAGGAATTAAGTAATTGTTGGGTCTCAAACAGAGAGGGAAATCACCGAGTTCCGATTGCTATCTTCTCTTTTTGAGTTATTTCTTTTACGCAAGCTAATTTTTTTTTTTTTTTTGTTGAGGTTTATGTTATTTTTTTAATTATTGTATTACCTTTTTCTTTTTTTGCTTTTTAAGGGGAATTATACTCTTAATATCTTCCATTCTTTTTTTAGCCTGAGTGAATATCTTCCATTCTTGATAAGGAATTATGTTTTATATTGTTGTGTTATGTAAAACATATCAAGGAAATTATATACCATTGAATATACATATATATGCTCTAGAAATGTTTGTGTGTGTCTGGATGTTTTGGGAATGGAGAGTGATATCATCACTGATCTCGAGTCTTTTGGGTCAACAATATAGTGCTTGCTTTGTCTAGTGGAGTCAGGAGTGTGCATTTCTGCTAGTTATGATACAATCTTCCACTTAATTTTTTTTTTTTTTCCTGAATCACGTTTCCTTTTATGAAATGGATGGATCATACCTTCATTCTTTCTTAAAGGTGGTCACGGACCTGATCTCTCTGCTAAGCTCGCCTATTATTTATTGAGTTTGGAATCTTCTTAGACTCGATTAGTTTAATGAATGGGTTTGAAAATTGAGTTTAAAGTCCAACCCTGCCCAAAATATATATAAAATAATACATTTCTATAGTTTTATATATTTATGTATTTAGATTTTATATTGTTTAACATTTGTTTTAAGGAAAAATTATTTATTAAAAATATTTTATGTTAAATAGGGGGACTTGAGAATCAAAATATTTGTTTTGGGCAGGTTGTGATTTGGTTTTTTGGGTCCAACAAAAATTTTTTTAGTGTCAGTTCAGTCCGTCCAATATTCAGCCCTAAAGTTTCTTTTCTAGTTCAGCCTCCTCCATTTTAACCCTTCTCAAGGAAATGAGTGTCAACAAATTCCATATCCACACACGGGTCAAACCGTGTCTACCTGCCTACTCACTCCAAAATTGTCGAACCCGAATAACACTTTTTATGTTGTTAATTATTAGAAAGTTAACTTACTTTTACAGAAACGATAGGAATTTCTTAGCAGTAGGAGGAACCCAGATTGCCAAAATAGATGTACTTTTTTTTTTTTGATCAGTAAAAGAAGAACTTCATTGAAATGAGAATGAAGATACAGAAGAAGGCTTCACTGAGGTGAATAAACCAAATCAGACTAGACCAAAAATATAGAAGAAGTAGCAAAATAAAGGGACAATATGCCAAAAGGAAAGAGAACAAGTTGGTAAGAGACCAACTGAAACCATATATATCAAAAGGAAATTAATAACTAAGGGGCCTCACTCCCTGAATGTTAAACATGAATTCTTCTACTGAGAATGCAATGTCCTTCAAAGAAGCTTTCACCCACATAGCAATATGCAGCTTAATTGAGTGAACAGACTCTACCCAATCCTCAGCTCTTCCTTCAAAAATTATACCATTTCGAAGGAGCCAAATATTCCAAATAATAGCCAGAAATAGTGATCTCCAAATAATTCTTCCAAGCCCTGAAGTTATAATAGAAAACCACCACCTTGCCATTGTTTTAATTTCTTCAGGAACCACCCAATGGATACCCCACCAATTTAGGATAGAAGACCATATCAACTATGATGTTTTACATGTAAGCAACAAATGATCAACACATTCATTTGCTTCCAAACATAAGACACATCTAACATCTACAGAGGGGGAAAGTATACCTTTATGTTGCAGGAGGACTGATGAGCAGATTCTTCTTTGAAGAGCAAGCCAACCAAAAACTTGAATCTTCAATGGGGCTGCATTTTTCCAAATGAAAGGGAATGGCCAACGAGAATGGTTCCCACAAGATTGAAAAACCTGACAAAAAGATTTCACAGAAAATATATTTGAGGACTCTGCTTTCCAAATGATTTTATCATCTTTTTGGGATACCACAAAGGAGGACTATAACAGTAAAGATAGTCTCTTTAGATCCTCCTCCTCCCATACTCTTAGAGCCCTTTTAAATTTCAAATCCCAAATAACTGAATTATCAGCTTGCTCCATTGCTAGATCTACTATTAGAGCTCCTTGATTTGTTGAGAGAGAGAAGAGCTTAGGAAATAACTCCTTAGGCTTCTCCTTTACCACTGATTAAGATGAATTAAGTCCAGAAAATAGCCAAGGTTCATGCCAGAATAGTGTAGCATTTCCTGAACCCACATTGATTAGAATATTTTTTGATAAAATCTTACCATAAGGATTTTGCTCAGAGCTCAATTCAAGAAAATCTTTCCAAATAGCAGAGGATTTTGAGGAAACACCTGCATAAGGAAGCCATCTAATCCCATCCAACTTATACTTACTACATATCAATTTCCTCCATAAGGCATCTTTTTCAAACCCAAACCTCTACCACCACTTTGAGAGCATAGTAGCATTCATGAGCTTTAAAGGCCTAACACCAAGGCCTCCATAATCTTTACAAAGAGTTACTTTATCCCACTTTACCAGATCTATCTTTTTTTTAAAGGCACTATCCCCCCAAAGAAAACCTCTTATAAGCTTTTCGATTTCTTTTTTAACATTTGCAGGCATTTTGAAGATTGAAAGGAAATATAGAGGAAGGCTAGACAAGGTTGATCTTATTAGTGTGATTCTACCCCCAATAGATAATTGAGACCTCTTCCACTTGGATAGATTCTGCCTCAACCTATCTAGGACACTTTTCCAATCCTTTATATTAAATTTATTTGGGCCTACTCCAACCCAAGATAATGGATGGGGAATCTACCAATTCTGCACCTAAAAAGCTTTGCTATAGAATTCATAAATATCTCATCAGTTCCCATTCCATAAATACTGCTTTTTAAAAAATTAATTTTCAAACCAGAAAAAAGTTCATAACATCTTAAGATCCTTTTGAGATTTTTAAGTTCGCCAATATTGGTATCATTAAAACAGATGGTGTCATCAACATATTGGAGTTGAAGAACATGGATTTCATCTCTTCCAATTTTGGTGCCATTAACTAAGTTTAAAGCAGTAGCTCTATTTAGCAATAAATTAAGACCTTCAACTGCTATAATGAATAAGAAGGGAGAGAGGGGGTCACCTTGCCTTATACCCCTTTCAACTTTGAATTCATTGGAGGGAGATCCATTCACCAACATTGAAATCCTAGCTGAGGAAATGCATTATTTAATCCAAGCACATCAGGTTGAGCAAAATCCCATCTTGTCCATCATGGAGAAAAGAAAATCCCAATTCATTTAATCAAATGCTTTTTCAAAATCTAGTTTTAAAGCCACACCGTTGCAATTTCTAATCTTCCAATCATGAAGGATTTCACTAGCAATTAACACACCATCTGCTATATTTCTTCCCTTGATGAATGCATTTTGGGAAACCCCAATAATTTCTGCCATCACCTTTTTAAGCCTATTAGCTAGGCACTTTGCAAGCAACTTATACATAGAACTAAGTAAACTGATGGGTCTGTAATGGTGGAAAGATTCAGGATTTCCAGTTTTTGGGATTAAAGCGATGAAAGATGAATTTAAGCCCCTAGTAGTTTTCCATTCAATTGAAACTCCAATAGGAACTCCATTCCCTCAAACTTAAGCAATCCCCAAAACTTTTTTAAGAAATTGAAATTATACCTATTTGGACCTGGGGCATTCCCCCCTTCACATCTACTTAAGGCTTGGAATACTTCTTCCTCTCTAAACTTTTTAGTTAGCATTTCCCTGCTTTCCATACTAAGACTACTTTGAGTCGTGACTTCCAGTTGTGGTCTGAGCGTATATTCTTCTGTGAAGATAGATTCAAAATGTTGGAAAGCTTCTTCTTTAACACCTCTTCGATCAGAAATCAATATCCCATCTTTTACAATAGAACTAATATAATTATTCCTGAACCTTCTGTTTGTTGCAGCATGGAAAAACTTAGTATTTGCGTCTCCTTTCCTTAGCCATAACACCCTTGATTTTTGCCTTTGCATAATTTCAGCATCTCTGTTAGCCTTCCATAACTTTCCAACCAGCTTTCTTCTTTCCTTTTTGATCTCTCAATTATTTATATCATCTTCAGCTGCTTTATCAATATTGCCCACCTCCTTTTCAAGCTACCCCACTCTATCCAATACATTACCATTGACCTCAAAATTCCATATTTTGATCCTTTTTTTAAGAGCCTGTAATTTCTTGCAAAGTTTGAAACCAGCCCAACCAGAGAAGGAAAGCGACTTCCATTCCTTATCAACCACTTCCTTGAAGGACTTTTTGTTATACCAAGTGTTGAAAAGCTTAAAAGGTCTAGGCCCCTAATCAAGTTCTTCATTTGATAGTAATATAGGGCAGTGGTCTGATAAAAGTCTTGGAAGACCCCATCGAGAACATTTAAACTGTTGTAGCCATCCATTACATACCAAGAATCTATCAAGTCTACTCCAAACTTCCTTTACTTAGAGGTTGGACCAAGTAAATCTTCTACCAATTAGAGCCAAGTCCATCAGCTCAGCTTCTTCCAAGAATTTATTGAAGTTTTTCATACCTGAATTGACTCTAAAGCACCTTGTTCTTTCTCCTATTTTTAAGATTTCATTAAAATCCCCCCAAATGCACCATGGTAGATTGCAACTTCCTCTAAGACCAACTAATGACCTCCAAACCTCTTTTCTTTCTTCCTCCTCATTTGGACCATAAATATTGGCAATAGAGCACTCAACCCTATTATGGAATTTCCCTTTTAGAATAATGAAATGCTTATGAACAACAAGATTAGATGCAGAAAACATATTTGTATTCCAAACACAAAGAAGACCTTTAGATGCTCCAATTGAATTTACTGCTGTCCAATCAAAATTGCCACCCTTCCATACTGATCTAACTTTCTTTTCATCACACTGAGTCCATTTTGTTTCCTGTAATAACAGAATGTCAACCTGCTTGCTCTTGCATACCTTTTTCACCATTCTCCTCTTTTCACATCTTCCCAAACCTCTTACATTCCATGATAATACTTTCATTATGAACAACTTCAAACTCCTTAATAACAGGACTGGAGAGTCAAGATCCAGTGCCTATTCCCCTTGAGTGAAGATTCTCTTTCCATTCCTTGGAGCACAATAAGTTGCAAATGCTTTTTTCATTATCTTTAAAGTTGATACCCACCATCTTTCCAATTGAAATTGTTTCCTCTGCTCCCTTTTGAATTGTGAATTCTAACTCTTTTAACATGATGGCATTTCTGTTTCTAATGTTATCTGAAGGAAGGGAAGATGTTGTAGGAGATGACCCTGATGACTGGGGGTAAACAATTTGTTTGTTTTTCCTTCCAGATGGCACCTTATTTTTTGCTCCATCCTTTGATTTGAGAGAAACTATCTTGGATATTTTCTTCCTAAGCTTGCTTCGGGGCTCTTGGATAGCCTCATCTAAGATGCTGTGATCGAAGGTCCCAGCCACTATATCAATTGAGGGACTCACATACTTCTCTAGTTGATAACGAGGATCATTACAAATACTATGGGAGAGAGCTGGTGGTTGAGGAATAACTTCTGTAACATTCCCCAGGGTGGCTGGGAAATTTCCTTCTACTAATTTGCTGTTTCCGATGTACTAGTAAATCCAACCAGCATCTCTCTTCGATTTGGACATCTAGGTTAAATTGTCATTCATGTCATTTGATTTGTGTGATGGGAGCGTAGATATATAGGGGCAGAACGTATATGGCAAAACCCACCTTATTTGTAATCCTCCTATATATACATAATATTTCAACAAAAAATTGTTGTATCAACACCTTCACAATTTAAAACAAGGCTCTAACTTAATGTAATATTAAAACTTTTATAAAATGGACAGTGGACCATATTTGTTTTTACATGTACAACCTAACCAAATAAAATCAATAGTGAATGGGGTTTCTATTGTGCATCAATCCAATAAAAAAATGTTTAGTACACAGTTTTCATTTTAGGGTAAAAGAAAATTTTTGTGAATTCTCTTTTTCTCTATTAATTTTATAGATGAGCTCAATCTCCAAATTGAGCTCTTTTTAGTTGTATTCGTTTTTTGGTCTGTAGGTTGCAAACGTTTTGGTGCTTTCTATATACCTTTGCCGTTAACAGAAAAAAAGAGTTGAAATGTACGAATTAAAGAACTGATTTATCAATTTTTTTTCATATTTTACTTATGTTGAATAGAAACTAATTTTATTTTTCATGTAATAATTTAGTTTTATATCTTAATATATTTCTCATGCTTGAACGTAAAAATATGTACATAGAAAATTTAGATTAATAATTCTCTCACTAGATGAAAATTTGTGATTCAACGTTTACAACATCCCAAAAGAGAATAGATTGTATCCCCTCTTTGGTTTATGCTTTAGACATATTTTTTCTACCCCACTTGAAGACCTCACCGAATTGATCAATGGCAAGAAAGCAAGTCACGATGGGTGTGTCAGATTTCAACACTTGCTGGCTGATGTTAGAGTTCCTTTTTCTTTTTTTACTATTGGGACCACTAGATTGCTAACAAAGTGATCTACAACTACACCAAATGAACAATGGCAAGAAAGCAAGTCATGATGGATGGGTTAAGTGCCCAAACGATAGGACAAGAAATGGAGTGAGAGAAACTAATTTTTTTTATAGTTGGGTTAAGAAAATGTGAAAAAAGAATAGATAAAAAAATCATTTCTTGGTCACTCATAAAAGTAATATGTATAAGTAATTTTATTTTTCTTTTTCAGATTTTAGGTACCAATTATTTACATTCAGCCTTCAAATTGATGACTATTTTATTTTATTTCTGATAAATAGTGAGCATAAGTTTCTTATGCTTAATATTATATAAAATGTCAGCAGCATTAAATTTATTAACATAGTGCCTAGCTTTGAAAATTTCATACAAACGTTGAATTACACGTGCCTTTATGTTTGTCTTATAAATCTTAACGAATCCGGTCAAATTTTTAAACCCAATTCATTTAGGAAGCTGTATCAAGAAAATCTTCTTCACTGAAATCGCATTTTTAAATTAATTTAATTTCCATTTAAACATTCTTAAAAGTAAGATGACTTTCTTAATTTTAGCAATTCAACAGTTCTTTTTAGTGTTGAATGTGATTTTCAAAGGCAAGCGTTCTCCTTCAATATTAGAAGGAAAAACATAACTTATAAGAAGCAGAGATACACATATTTAGAGCACTTAAAACTTACAATTTTTATTTGAGAATTTTAGTTTGGGCACTTTTAGTAAATGTAACTTAAATTTTGTCATTTTTGTTTCATCATTTATGTATTTTTCTCTGAACTCATTCTAAATTTGTTATACTTAGATTTATGTCCAACACCCTATTTGACTTGAACTAGGTCTGGGTAATACAAAATACTTATGCCTATAAATCTCCTTACATATATAGCAAAATTAATTCCTTATTGATCAAATGTTGTCCTAAAACTCTATTTTTTTTTCTTTTTTAATTCCCATGCGTAGGATGCGTTCACTGCTAGGATATATTTTATTTCAAATTGAATTAGAACATATCCATCCATGCATTTTCCTTTTTGTTTTATTTATTCATGTATTTCTTTCGTTGTACTAGTATTAAACATGATATATTGCATGATTCGTGCTATATAATCTTTGTTCCATCTTGCCATGTTATCCCTTTTGCTATTTCCAACATTGAGCATGAACTTCAATATTTATGCTAGTTTCTTATATCGCATGAGGTAAAGGAACTTCAGTCAGGCTGTTCAAAAAAAAAAAAAAGGAACTTCAGTCAGTGAATATGGTTTTATAAACAAATACAATGCCAATCAACGTCATATTTCACACTCATATGACATATTTTATTGTCTATCTCTGGTACCTATGGAACATTTGTATTTGTTTCATTATTTAATTTTTTATTTAGTAGGTTGTTGATTTGGGTTTTAATGTTATAAGTTGTGCTTTTAACATATTATGTGACAACGATTGTATGATCCATTAAACTTTCTAGACTTACCCATTCGCACCCCCACCAGTTCAGCACTACACACCATACTTTCCATACACTTTCACATTTGAGTAGAAGATGATTTGAATCTTCCTCCACTTCCTTGCACAGTTCAAACAGAATGGAGCTAGATTG
Organism: Euryodendron excelsum; assembly: GCA_033060915.1. Taxonomy (NCBI): domain Eukaryota; kingdom Viridiplantae; phylum Streptophyta; class Magnoliopsida; order Ericales; family Pentaphylacaceae; genus Euryodendron; species Euryodendron excelsum. The sequence continues at coordinate 11,949,043 of CM065386.1, read as the reverse complement.
TGGTAGACTGTTCCTCTGGGACAGTAGTCCCTTAGTCTTGATCAATCCCTGTAAGGCCATCCACCCAAAAGAATTTAATTTCAATGGAGCAATAACTGACCATCCCATTTGACTCACCCCCAAATGCGGTATTCCTACAAATGGAGTTAATACCCCGCAAGAGTACGGGGGTCGTGATGAAGTATAAATCGATAATCTGGTATAGTTTTCTCTCAAGGGACCTAGCCTAATATAGGCTCTAGCACTCACCTCACACTAACCTAACTATGGTCAAATTGCAATTAAGCGAATCAAATCTAAAATAAACGAAAGAAATAAAATAGACCGAAAATCTTTTGGTTTTTGATGGTTGATTTGATTTACCAAACTAGTGCAATGAAAATAAAAGTAATTAAGAACCAAACAATTAAAGTAAAGTAAGTTCAAACTAGAATTAAAGCAATTAAAAAAATTGGGTTCAAATGATCCAATCACTCAATTCATCCAAGGTTTTCAATGGGGTTTATAACTCAAATCAAACACAACATTTAAGAGTGTTTGATTCGGAATATTTACCTTTAAAAACCAATTATTCTCAAGCAATTGAAATTAAATACATGTTCAATGGGGAATCAAAGGTTAATACTATCGATTCAACTTAGTTAATACCAAATTTGCAGTTTGTGCATTGATTAGCCAAACATAGTCAATAACCTAGGTATTTTAAGTTTTCTTGCAATCAATTGATGAGAATCAATTCCTAGCAATTGTGGAGATATTTTCTAGTAAAAATCCCTAAATTAATACCAGTGATCTGGGGGATAAAAAATCCCCAAACTTATCAATAATCTAGGTTTTCTAAAATTTCCATATAGAATTACTAGGATTTTGAAATCTAGGAAAATAGGGCAATTAATACATGAGATGCCTCCATTCAAACCCTTGGATTTCTTAAGTGATTTTCACATTTAAATCCAATCTAAGAACTAGCTAATTAAATTCATAATAAAAGCATGCAAAATGTAAACGAAGCATTTAGAGATTAAAACTACAAATTACTTAAATGTTAAGAGTGTTTGGTTACAAAGAAAATAAAGAAAAATGCAAGAAAGTGAAAGGAAACACGATACATATAAGAAAATTACAAGTTCTACACCTATACTACAATTACAAACATAAATCTAACCTAAAAATAAAGAAAAGATACAAAAACCAACCTTGGAGGAGCTCTCCCGCCGCCCCCTTGACCAAAAACTAACCCTAACTCTCTACCCTCTTTTCTTCTTCGAATGCTAGTTTCAGGGTAAATATGCGCTTACTGTCCGATGCGCGTCCGAAATGCCCTCGGACGGTGCGTCCAAAAGGTTATTTACCGTTCGAACGGTCTTCAGACACTCTTTAGACACAAAAAGATGACTCTAGAATAGCTTCGAACGCAAAAACACGACTCTGGAACTCCACCGTTTTACGTAGCATTCGAACACTATCTCACCAGTCTGAACGCACCGTCCGAATAATTGATAACCGTCCGAACGCACTGTCCGGGCGGTCTTCTGAAATTTTGGCTCTTATTTGCTGTTTTAATTCCAAAACCTACAAAATGCACAAAAATACATAATAAATCAATTATTGAATTAAAACAAGATAATTAATTACAATCTAAATCTAACAATGTGCAAATTAAGGGCTTATGATTACACTTTTAGGGTGTAATCATCGTTACCAGATCAATAGCATCTTGTGCCGGTGTAGCTCTGTCAAGGATGCAACATTATTTAACAGAGAAAATCCCATTCTTTTCAAGATTCCACCTCAATGAGTCTGTCCTTGAATCCACTAGGTTAATTGACTGAATCAGTGTCATTAGAGATCTGAGTTCCTCCTTTTCCCAGGCCCTTAGAGGCCTTCTGAACATTAAATTCCCTTTTGGTTGATCCTTGAGCATTTTTGCCATAGTAGCCTCTTTTTGTAGAGCTAGAGAGAATAATCTCTGAAAACCTATGGATAGAGGCCGCTCCCCCACCCAATGGTCCTTCCAAAATTTGGTAAGCCTTCCATCCCCTATCTGGACCTGAATTTTTTTTAGCAAATCCACTGTCTCACCTTCTTCATCATTTCCTAGGCCCACAATATCACCCCATACTACAGAACCTTTTTTCCTATCCACTACACTTGGTAACCATGCCCCTTCTTTGTACTTATATTTCTGACTAATCACCTTGTGCCATAGCACGCCTTTTTCCTTGGAATACCTCCACCACCATTTGGCCAATAGAGCTATATTCATTTTTCCAATGGATACAACTCCTAATCCTCCTTTACTCCTCGGCCTTGTAATTCTGTCCCAGTTGATATAATGCATTTTCCTCTTCCCCTCCTCTCCTCCCCAAAGAAACTTTCCTTAGAGCACTTCAATCCTCCTACAAACCTCTTTTGGGGCCTTAAACATTGAAAGGTAGTATATAGCAGATTTGCCAATGTGGATTTTATTAAAGTAAGCCTTTCACCTCTAGATAAATGCCTTTTTTTCCACGAGAAACAATCTCGTTTTATGTTCTCCAACACAGGATCCCACAATTCCACCCTCCTTGGATTGGACCCCAACAGATAGCCCCAAGTATTTTAGAGGTAGTTTACCAACACTGAATATACTTACGGCCTCATTAAGAAAAGAATCCACCGCTCCTACCCCAAAAATTGAACTTTTGAGAAAGTTTACCTTTAGCCCAGAAATTAGCTCAAAACACCTTATGATCCTCTTCAATGACCTTAATTCATCGCTATCATCTTCACATAATAGTGTCATGTCATCCGCAAATTGAAGTTGCACTACCTTAGAATCCCTTTCCCCACCCTTTATGCCTCTGATCATTTTCATCTCTTTAGGTCTTTCCAACAACATATTGAAGCTCTCTACAACAATATTAAACAGAAAGGGGGATAGTGGATCCCCTTGTCTTAGCCCTCTCTGCATCTTGAATTCATTAGAAGTTGAACCATTAACAAGAACATAGACCCTCCTTGATGTGACACACTTTGTGATCCATTGTATCCATTTATGCCCAAAGCCCATTCTTTCCATTATTTGGGCTAGATATGACCAGTTAATTGAGTCGAAGGCTTTCTGAAGGTCTAGCTTTAATACCACTCCCTTTCTTTCTCCCTTTTCCATTCATGAATTAGTTCATTGGCAATTAAAATCCCATCAAGAATTTGTCTTCCATTAATAAATGTTGATTGAGCCTCACAGATAATCTCTCCCATAACCCTCTTCAATCTGTTTGCCAATAATTTTGCTAGCACCTTGTATAGTGAAGAAAGCAAGGTGATGGGTCTGTACCCTGCTAGGTTCTCAAGACTTGCCTCTTTTGGAATCAGGACCAGGAAAGAAGAATTAATCCCTTTGGCCAAATTTGACTTGAGCTAGAATTCATTCACAAACCTTATTACATTTGCTTGATTATCGACGAGTACTTGTTATAGAAACTCAATTTGAAGCCGTCTGGCCTAGGTACTTTGTTGCCATTGCATGAAGACACAACCTCCCAGATCTCTACTTCACTAAATCCTACTATAAGGCCTTGCCTGCTTTCCTTGCTAAGCTGCCTTGAGAAAGTTCCTTCCAGCCCAGGTCGAAGCTCCAAAGGTTCTTTGAAATAGTTCTCAAAAAACCTAACAACCTCCTCTTTTATTTGGCTAGGTTTAACAAGCACTGAACCTTCTCAAATAACTTGCCCAATAAAAATTTGTCTTTCTCTAAGCCTTATTGATGCATGGAAAAAACTAGAATTGCCATCTCCCTTTTTAAGCCATAACATCCGCAATCTCTGCCTAAGGTCATCTTCTGCCCTCATATACAACTTGGCTAGTTTTCCCCTTAAGGACCTTCTCTTCAGCACCCCACTTTGATTGCTACTTTGAATTTCTCCTTCAATGTCACTGTCATGAATTTCATCTTCCACCCTTTTGATCATTTTTGTCCAGTTACCCTCTCTTAAGCTTTTCCATTCTTTGATTTTGGCTTTTAGTTCTTTCATTTTGTTCAACATGACAAAACCCCCCCATCCTTTGAAAATTGAATTCTTCCAATGATTCTCCACTAGCTTTGAAAATGCTTTCACCTTGTACCAAGACTCATAAATCTTGAACGGCTTTGGCCTCCAGTCCCTTTGCTCATTCTTTAGAAACATAGCATTGTGGTAAGAAAACTATCGATGGAGCCCCCATTGAGCACACTTGAATTTGGAGTTCCATTTATGACAAAAGAAGAACTTGTCCAGCAACATCCACGATTCCTTGACTTGTAGATTCGACCACGTATACCTTTTCCCTTGGAGTGGGCAGTCAATCAAGCTCAATTTCGATACAAATTTCCTGAAGCACTTCATAGCCACCTCTTCACTTGTACATGTAGATCTTTCACTTGGTCTAAGAATTTCATTGAAATCCCCACCCAAGCATATAGGGATGGTCACTACCTTTAACACCACGTTAAACTTTTGCCAAAGCTGTCTACGATCACCATCAATACTCGGCCTATAAATATTCACAATAAGACATTTGAACCCCCCCCCCCCCCCCCCCCCCCAACAGCATCTCACCTTCCAAGATAATGAGATTCTTCTCCACAATTTTTTGATTGAGTTTAAAAAACTGCCTATTCCATATGGACACCAATCCCCCTGAAATACCCTCCGAATTGACCTCCACCCACTCACAGTCGTCGTTTCCCCAAATGGCCTTAATCATCCATTCATTGCACACTTCCCACTCTGTCTCTTGGATTAGTAGCATATCCACCCCCTAGCTATTACCAGCTTACACACCATTTTTTTCTTAATTCTGCCCCCAAGACCCCTTTCGTTCCAATTCAGTAGCTTAATTGACACAAATTAACAAACACCTCCACTGCAAGACCCCCTGTAGGCTCTACACCCATTTTCCTACCCCTTCCTTTTACTATGCTTTGCTTCAATGTCATTCCATTCCATTTCTCCAAACTTCTCTTTCATTAGATCTTCATTGTCACTGAAATTAATCCCTAACAACTTCCCCATTTCAATCGTTTTCTCTGCCTCTTCCACATATTGATTTTCCGTTTGTCTAAGAACGAGTTTGTTCCTGTTCCTTATGTTTTGCATGGGGAGAGAAGAAATAGATGAGATGCTCTCTCTATCTGACCCATTAACCTTCAACAGTGAAGCTCTGTTATGAGCTATTGGAGCTACTCTACCTTTCCTCTTCTCACTACCCATGAGAGTTGATTTTTTCTTACTAGCACCAATTGGCACCTTTGTTTGCTTAAATTTTTTCCTAGGGCCCGATATCTTTTTCACTCCAACAACTGCCATAAATTGGATGGTGCCCCTCTTTGCTCCCACTCTAGTGGGCTCCCTAGCCTGTTTCACCTATTCATCCCCTTAAATAGGCCCAAAGCTCTGATCCGAGCCCAAGGCCTCTACCTCTTGACCTGATCCAATAGCATTTGCCCTTTCTTCATCGTTCATCTTAACAAGCTATAATGGAATTATTAGCAATAACTGGTTTTGATACCTGTTTAAACTCGTCCCCCAACTGTAAGATGTCATTTGTCTTCTCGATGCCACCATGATGGCCCACGCCTTCCTTCTACAGTGAGATCGAAGCCATTTCATGTTCCAACGCATCCTCCACCCTCCCTTCATCAATAGTTCCCCCCACACCATGCGAATGACCCTCCAGCTCAGCTCACCCTCCTCCAATTCGGCCACTTACTTATGACGCTCCAGCACAACCACCTCCGATTCTACCACCTGGCTTACAAGTGCCAGCTCATAATCCAGCAGCACATCATCAACCTACACCTAGTTATGCTTTCGGACTTTGTCAGCTCCACTGTGATTGTTTGCCTTGATCGATCCTAAAGATCCCAAAGACTCACCCTCCTGATCTACTACGACATCCTCCCCATTAATCATGATATGATTCATGCCATTCTCTCCATTGACATACTTAGCATCCTGTGATTCATTAGAGTTGGAAGGACTGTTACTATTGATACTCCTCTATTTAACAGAATTTGCACCTACACTCACTAGTGCTCATTGAGGCGATTCTTCAAGAACCCCAATATCATACCCCCATTTACCTACATTAACCTTCCACTTTCCTTGAATTCTGTTGAAAGATTCAGTCTCCAAGTAGATTCTTTCATAATGAAGGATATCTTTAGCTAATGTTATGTGGTCCACCCCTATTACCTTTCCCCATATGCTACCAATTTTGCGAAAGATCTCCTCCTTCTAGGCATGCAGAGGGACCCCTCTCACCTCAATCCAGCACTTGCTAGCTAGGTTGAACTCTCTATACGACCAATTATACACCAAAGTGAACCACTGATCTAGCCAATTTCTCTCGTCCTCCATGAATGCGTGTTTATCTCCTTCGTCTTCAAACATTAATAGCCCTCTCTATCCTCCTAATGGCTTCACTTTGATGCATCCAACCCCATCACCGAGCATTTCTTCCTCAATCAGATGGGTAGAATTGTAATTCCTTACTATACCAATCGCACAGTCCTTCAACCAATTCTCATCCACCTCCCTTGCCTAAATCACCTCAATCATCTCACTCGCCCTCAATCCTTCAGAATCCACCTGTCTAAGTTCCTTTTCCCCTTTCCCACTTCCCCTGTACTTCACAGATTGATTGTCATGACCATTGCTTATTTGGTTCTTTGTCAGAAGGATTTCTTTTAATGATCTGCCATCCACCATGGAGGGACTTACAATTGTTGGTTTCCTTGCCTTTCTAATGCTAAGATGCCCCTCCTAAGCAGGAATTTATGTACTTCTCTTGCATCGAACTCGGCTCTTTTTACTAGGAGTCTCTGGTGAAGAAGCCATCTCCCGTTATAAGTAGAGATCACTTTATGAAGTCCTGACGAGTGCTTGAATCTGACGAAGCCGAAAGTGCCTTTTTTTCCTTTTCGAAATTTGTGGGAAATGAACGTGTCAATGACAATACCGCACCCAGAAAACATCCTCCTCATCAAGATATTGTTCATTTGCTCTGGTAGATTATCCACGAACGAGGTAAATACACTCCCATGTCTTTGTTCTGCATCTGATCTCCTTCCTCTTGCGATCCTATTTCCCTTATCAACCCAGACTAGGTGACTCCTTTGACCATTCTGATTCATACTATTGTTTTTGACGACCGGGGGCAAACATCCCAAGGGGCTGTAACTGGTTGGAAGGCGGTGGTAGGTTTGGTGGTGGTGGAGGGTTGGCGGTGATTTCTCATGTTGTTGGTAGAGCGGCTTTATCTTGATGGCTAATTAGTTTGAATGCGGCACTTCCATGCACCTCTTCCTCTCACAAGCTAGTTAAAGATAGATTCGCAACATTTCATTTTTTTTTTTTTTTTGGTACTTCGTAATGAATTTTTCGCAACATTTCCACACAGGTTCCGAACTCAGCTGCATAAATGTAGCATACGGGCAGCTGAAAGCATGACTAATGCGTTGCAATTGGCTGTTTTCCCTATCTCATGGGTTTCCAAATTTTCTGGATTTGGCGATACAAAACTTGTGTTACCTCAATTCAGAATTTGGGGTCCAGAACGAATTGGGATCAAATTCACTTAATTCGGGCTTAAGCAATGTCAGCAGAATTAAATGAATTGTTGTTCTGCCCAAGAGTGATTCTTCGTAATCAGGAAAGAAAAAAAAAATCAAATTCCTTTACCTTCACAATCATGCTACCAAGATTATTGTTGAATTGGATGAGTAGCTGACGCCCCTTGAGGTTGCCAATAGTTTCTGTAATCTCTCCTGCAAAATTTGTTGCTTGACAGATCAACAGCTATTATGATACAATATGCATGAGGTTCGTAACCCAGGATAGGAATTGACCAACCATTTGGTTATGGCCGAGTAACAAATAAGAAAGTTGGGTCAGATTTGCTAGTGACATCGGGATCTCACCTTGTACATCCATAGCTCCAAAATTCAAGTGAGTGAGTTTTGGTAGCTTCTCTAGTGACAAGGACAATGTTTCAGCATCGAAATTATTATCACCAAGTAACAAATAACTCAGTTGTGACAGGTTTGTCAATGATGAAGGAACCAGGCCGCTGAAGTTGTTCACGTTAAGGTCCAGAAAGGTGAGCCGGGTCAGATTGCCAAGGGAAGCTGGAACTGTCCCTGAGAAATTACTATGATACAAATCCAAATGATTTAAGGATACAAGGTTACCGATTGAATCCGGTACCTTTCTAGAGAAATTGGTGCGGCCGAGATCCAGTATCTCAAGCCGACTACTGCTGTGAAATTCAGGCAGATAGCCGGTGAGATTGAGATTTAAGCTCGCAAAAAGTTTCTGTAGGTTTGGTAGCAGGAAAATGCCTTGTGGGAATTCGCCGTGCAATCCACAATATTGCAGGTCAAGAACTCTCGGAGAAGACATATTTGCCAAGATAAAAGGTACAACAGTGGGTATATGCACCGTAGCGAGACGAAGTTCTTTGAGGTTGGTTAAATTCTGAACTAGATTTCTCAGACTGAGATTTTCAAGTTCCAAGAATCTTCCAGACCTCCACGGGTCATAATTCTTAGAAAGGTCAAGGGAAGTCAGCATGGATAGTTTTGAGATTTCTAAAGGGATTTGGCCAAAAAATGAAGACAGACAAATTGATGAGACTTACTAGCCTCGAAACATGAGCAATTCGGGATGGGATTTGAGAGTAATTGAAGTGATTGTCTGCAAGGTTTAGCCTACGAAGGTGAACAAGGCCATAAAGAAAGCGGAAGAGGCTGAAGAGGCTGCTGTTGGAGTTGATAGAGCCGTAGAGAAAGCTGCTACTAAGGTCAAGCCCGGTCACATGACCAGATATCTCCTCACACTCGACGCCATACCACAAGCAGCGATCGCTATATTCGCCTTCGAGCTTCCATGATTCTACTTTTGGGCAAGCAGAAAAAAATAATGCTTGAGCTCGAGATTATGGACCTCCACTGGCCCTCTAGTATGAATATCTAGTGTCCCTCCAAATTCCTTCAAGTCAAAGTCACTGAGGTTGCTCTTGGGCGATGTGAAAATTTGTGTTCTACAATTTCGAACTAATGAAACTTCTGTGCAGACAAAGAATCAAAGGAAAATCATGTCCCACAACTGAAATAATCCCAAACAGTGATTTCAAACCCGGAACATCCCTTCCCCTCCCCCCCCCCCCCCCCCCCCCCCCCCCCCCCCCCCCCCCCCCCCCCCCCCCCCCCCCCCCCCCGGGGGGGCCAGGGTGGTGGCAACCCTCTCCTTGAATCTATGAGTCACTCCAAATTTCGTAAGTCACCGCCGTTGGGCTTGGGCAATGTGAAAATGATGCAAATGAATTGTTACTATCATCACGCATTGTTAGTATCCACAAATATACTCAGTATCACCACAGGCTTCTAAGTAGACTGAGAAGACCGGCATAAGACTTCTGTGGAAAAAAACCAACGGAACTCATGTCCCGCAACTGAAATGGTCCAAACAGTCCTGATTCAAACTTTAGATCAGAGATTTACTCTTGAAAGGCGGTCCGGTTTTGATTGACACATTGGTTCAACGGCAAATTTATGCTTGAAATATTCTAAGCAATGATTTAGATTCCAATGACGTAAAGAAACAAAATAGAAAATTCATAGGAACAGTGATAAGGGCATTTAATTTTTATTATTAATTTTTTTTTTACATAAAATTCGATGTGGTAGTGCCATTTTCTTCAATTATAAATGACAATGATGGCCTTGTTTTCAAATTGATGGATGTGAATAGGTCATCATTCTAACGAAATTTATATATTGTAGTTGCATAGCATCATCTTATTTATTATCCTTTACACCTGTTTGGCCCATTTATGATGAACTAGTGTTAGTGCGCGTGGTAATTCTATTTGGACATTTCATGGACTCGACAAGCGTTTATATACCAATTGAAAGAGATCGTGTTTCGAACGACATTCTTGTGCGTTTGAATGCTCTGCGCAAAACTGCGGGCCTAACTTTTACTCAAGTATACGGTTTTGCAATATAGTTTACTAGCTAATCCCCGGTTATCATTCTTTTCATATAATTAATTCTAATATAGAAATGAATGCTCTACTTATAATGGACTCACTCAAATTGGATTGCAAATCAAATGAAATTGAATCTATAGGTAACAAAAGCAGACTAAAAATCTTTTAGTTTTGAGAATAGTAATTCACTAACAACTAGGCAATTCAAATAAAGCGAATTGACATTCAACAATTATACCAATGAATTTAAGAACAATTAACAACTAAACTATCAACTAAGCAAAGCAATTGAGATTCTAAGGCAATTAAAGGGGATTTGGATGCAATTGATTCAATTTACCAAATTCAATAAGAATTTCAATGGAGGTTTGTTAACTCAAATCAATGATCACTTCATGGATCCTTGATTTAGATGATTTTGACCATAAAACCATAGATTCATACCCAATTTCAGATTGAAGTATAAGCTATTAATAGAATCATATGTTCAAACCATAGATTTGTGCAATCCCTATGCCAATTGAAGAATTGTGTATAGAAGTTACCAAAATGAGTTTGAACCTAAGTTTTCTAATAGATCCAAAACTCAATCAAGTAAAATTAGAGAATTCTTAAGATAATGCAATGAGATTCTTGTACCTTCATGGAAATTCTTGAAGATCTTTGGCAAATCTTCACAATTGCACCCAAATTGGGGTTTAGCTACTTGATTCCATAATAGAAAGTCTTAGGAAATGAAGATCATGAATTGAAATTGATAAACTATGGTGTTTGGATACAAGAAAAATGTAAGAAAGTGCAAGAAAATAAGAGAAAATCTATTCTCTCTCTCTAGAAATACTCCTAGAACAATATATATCTAAAATATCCAAGTACAAAAATGAGAGATCTCTCCAAAAAATAAGGGCCTAAAACAGTCTTTTATACGCTGGACAAAAGTAGGGCTCCGTAAGGTGAGTGCTCAACTAGTGCTCCTAAATCAAACTGTGAAAATAGCTCGCTGAAGTTAGCGCTCCTGTATCAAACGGCTAAAATGGCTTGTAGAATCTAGCAATTGGTGCATTTGTCCAATGTTCGTGCGCTCGATGGGATTGGCGATCGCTCGATTGCATTGGGCGATCGCTTGGTTATGCACTTTTGGTCATTTCTTCTACAATTGAGCTCCATTCCCTACAATTAGATCAAAAAAACATGTTTAGGACAATTTAAGGATAAAATACTAATCTAATACCTAAACTAGAGCTAACAATCTACTAATTAGAGAATTGAGATTACACTTTTGAAGTGTATTCACATCCCCCGACTTAGCTTTTTGCTAGTTCCTAGCAAAATCTACAACTAAAGCAAGTATGCACACAAGATAATCTCTATTTTCGTAGGAGTCACGGGTACATTTAGCTTATGCATCAAGTTTTTAAACCTCTAAGTTACCTCTAGTGGATGAGTGGTATCTCGTGAGGATTTTCAATAATGATACCTACAAACAACTCTTTGTGAATTGTAATTCGAGATAAGAATAAGGAAAATATACATAATCTATCTCAAGAAAACATTAGATATCATCCTATCCCTTAACAAATGCAAAAATATGCAATCATTCATATAAAAGAGAGGTTCAACTGTGTGGGTGAAGAATCATGCTCTATAACTTCAAATGATACACACTTATGCAAACTCAAACCTTTAAACTTTGATTCAACAACTCACAAGGCATATACTCACAAATAAAAACCTACATGGTTTTCACAATGGCATGTTTAATAATAAAGTAAATGTAAAAGGAAATCAAGTGAACATACAAATTACAAAAACGAAAAAGATATAAGTGTATCAACCTAACATAGCTTCATGGAAGAAATATTCATAGTTCAGCATTGATTTAAAAAAGTTGATGATTACTCTTAGAAATAGTAATCTTTTGGCTTAAATTGTTAGTTGATTAGTTGAATTTAGTGTTAATTTAGTATTCTAACTCCTAAAACGCATTAAAACTCTTTTTGTGCACTTCTTGCAGGAATTGGAGCATAAACTAAGCCAAATGGGCAAATGCGGGGATGAGCGATTGATCGGTGATCCTCTGTTCGACCTTCTGCAGCAAACTTCAGAGAGGGCGTTTTTCCGATCGATCGGTCGTTCGATCAGTGACGTCAGAATTTCCTCAACAGACTATACAGAAGCAAACTTCAGAGGGGTCGGTTTTGCGATCAATCGGGCGTTCGATCGCCTGGACCGTTCGATCGAGCGATTGATTGGTCGCCTACCGATCGATCGGGTGATCGATCGGTCGCCTACCGATCGATCGGTGTGTACAGGCTCTATTTTTCTGCAGAGTATAAAAGCTGTATGTTCGAGACAAAAAGGGTGTTAGGGCATTTTTTGCAAAAGCTAGACAGTGAAAAAGCTCCAAAAAGGGAATTTTTGTTATCTTGTAAGGTTTTTAGATATATTTACTTGTAATGCTTTGTATTTAATGTCATTTATTGCTTTTGGATCATTGTAAATGAATGCTTGATATATATATGAAGTGAATGATTTTCTACTTTTTCTAGCAACTTTCTATCATTTTCTTGGCACTTTTCCTCATTTTCTTAGCAACCAAACACTAGTTCTTTATAGTTTAATGGTAGATTTGGCTTCTTTTATGTTATTTGACATGGATTCTAGTAGCTAAATACCCCTTGGATGTGGTTGTGAAGATCCACCAAGGATCTTCAAAGGGTTGAAAATGGGTTGTATGAACTTTAAAGTCATATCCTCAAAATTGTATGGTTTCATTTGATTTAGCATGAAATTCATTAGAAAAACTTAGATTCATAACCCCTTGGCAATATTTATGCACAAATCAATGTTTGGTATAGGTATTGCACATGTCTAAGGTTTGATTCTAGGGTGCCAATCATAGATTCCCTCTTTATGCTCAATCAAACAAAAACCCACATTTTTATAGTCGACATTTTCCGAATCAAGAATCCAAGGTGAGATTCTTAATTTGAGTTATAAACCTCTTATTGGAGACCCTTGTTGTGAATTGGTGGATTGAAACAACCATGTCCAAGTCTTTCTTCATAATTGCATAAAACTAGCTTTAGTTGTCTTTATTAGTCATTAAATTATTGCATGAAGCATTGAACCACCATCATCTCAAAACCAACATATTTTCAGTCTCTTTTATGTTATGAAAAGATAAGAATTTTTATTTGCAATCCATTAAGATAAGTACCCGTGCTAGTTGAGCTTTGTTGCTATATTTGTAGAATTCCCTTGGGAGAGAACGATACTGGATCCTTCGGTTTTACTACAAGCGCGACCTTCGTACTCTTGCGGAGTGGCTCTAGTTGAAGCACATCTGGAGGCGTGTCAAGTTTTGGCGCCGTTGCCAGAGAGTTCATAGGCAAAAGCTACACTGGACGAACGCTAAGAATTGCGGAAGAAAATTAAAAAAAAAAAAAAAAAAGAGCAAGCAAAAAGAAAAAAAAAACACACACACACAAAAAGGGTGGATTTCATCACCACTCCCGAGGGAAGCATCTACAGGCTTCGGGCCCCGATACACTCTCATTTCCCTTAAGGTGTTTTATTTTTAGGATTATTTTTTATTTCTTCTTTTCTCTAGTTTTTTTTGTTTGATATAGTATAATTGCATTACATTTTTGTTAGGAAATTATCCCTCTTCGGGAGTATTTAGTGGAGCTAGGCTAGTGTGTGAAAGTTTCAAATTGGTGGTACGCTTATTGTATGTGGAGATTGGAGGTACGGAGTTGAATTGAGAAAAAGCCGTTGTCCGGCCTAGAATTGAAAAAAAAGCCGTTGTCCGGCCTAGAGAATTTTCTATGATGTGCTGAACGACCCTATTGGTCCAACCTTATGTGTGCATTCATTCTTGCATATCATATTTCACGAGGGACGAACATCATCGCCTTGTGAGGATTGAAAGTATTGAGAGCACAAGCACATCTTCACCAACACCTAGCTTACCATTAGTGGTCGACTTAGGTTTCATTCCAATGGCAAATCCTAATGAACCCGGCTTACCTAACATTCAACCTTTGCATCCAAATGTCCAAATCAACCCGGAAGGTCATGAGGAGATTGAAAGAGGGAGCCACCATGGCAACGTGGCGGCCCGCCCTATACAGACTCTCCGGGACTACCTAAACCCACCAAGGCAAGCACCAACATCGTGCATTATTTTCCCACCCCATCACAACACTCTAAACATTAGGTCAGGAATGATGCAAATGTTGCCTCAATTCCACGGGATGGATTCGGAACAACCCTACGTTTTTCTTAAGGAATTTGAGGATGCTTGTTCAATTGCTATGGACAACTCATGTCCAAGGGAAGTATTTTTGTTGAAACTCTTCCCATTTTGTTTGAAGGACAAAGCTAAGTTTTGGTTCAATTCCTTGCCACCCATGTCCATCCATTCTTGGGCTACTCTCCAAGGGGAATTTTTGAGCAAATTTTTTCCCGAAAATCGAACCGAGGCCATTCGAAGGCAAATTTCACAGTTTTCTCCTTTGTTGGGGGAAACTTTCTTTCAATGTTGGGAGAGGTTCAAAGACCTCTTAAATTCTTGCCCCCATCACGGTTTTGCCGGTTGGCATGTCATCAACACATTTTATTCTTCCTTGACACCCCAACTCAAGCAATTTGTCGAGTCTATGTGTGCGGGGACGTTTTTTGATAAGCAACCCCATGAGGCATAGGATTATTTAGATAACTTGGCAAATAAGGCTAGAGATTGGGCACTTATCGGGACCCAAAATCCTGAGGGTCGCTCAATCCAACAAGGGGTGGGAAGATATCAACTCAAGGAAGTTGATGATGTCAATGCTAGGGTGGCTACCTTGGCAAGAAAATTAGAGGCTCTTGAGGTGAAAAATGTTCAATCGGTAGAGAGTGAGGAGATGAGAGAAATATGTTGTCATGTGTGTGAAACCTCGGATCATACCACCTCTTCATGCCCAATCATTCTAGGTGTGAAGGAGGCTTTGCATGGCCAAGTTAATGCAATTGGCCAATATTCAAGAGGAGGGGGTAACCCCTATTCAAACACATACAACCCGGGATGGAGAGATCATCCCAACTTTGGGTGGAGGAACAATGAAGGGACTTCAAACTCCCACAACTACCAAGGAGGGTATCAAAACCCTCAATCATACCAAGCACCTCCACCCCCACAAGCACTCCCACCACAACATCCACCTCCACCGTACCAACAAGCACCCGTGAGCCAATTCCAAAATCAACCAAGGCCATACCAACCCCCCCATAGGAAGCCCTTAGAGGACAATGTTTACCAACTTGCCAATGACATGAGGGGGGTTAGTTCAAGGGTTGATAAACAAGAGAAGGTATTAGACCAACACTTTAGGTTACTTGAGGACATCCAAAAGCAAATGTCTATATTGACACAGGCTTTGACCCAAAATGTCCCGGGAAGATTCCCGGCTCAACCTCAACCTAACCCGGCAGTTAGGCAAGTGCACATAACCGAGGGTAAGAGTGACCTTAGTACGAGTCATGACCAAGTGCAAGCCATTACCACCCTTAGAAGTGGCAAGACCATTGATAAAACTATCCCACCTCGGGATGAGACTTCTAGGAAGAGTGTTGGCCAAGGAGAGAAAGAGAAAAAGGAAAAATAGCCGAGAGAAGGGGGGAGAACTTAGCCAATCCCATCGATATTTTGAGTGAAAGTGAGAGGGATAAGGGAAGGGACATAGTCAAACATGCTCCCTTCCCGCAAAGGTTGACCAAACAAAAAAATGAACTTCTAAATGCGAAAATTTATGAAGTGTTCAAACAAGTAAAGGTCAACATCCCTATCCTTGACGCAATCAAGCAAATACCTTCTCATGCTAAGTTCTTAAAAGACTTATGCACTTTTAAGCGAAGGTTGCATGTCAAGGAAACCGCCATGATGAACGAAAATCAAAGTGTGATTTTGCAATGTAAAATTGTGCCAAAATTCATGGACCCCGGATGTCCTACTATTTCTTGTACCATTGGGAATAACAAGATCAATCGTGCCTTGTTAAACTTAGGGTCTAGTGTCAACCTTTTACCCTTTTCAGTGTATAAGGAGCTTAGCCTAGGAGAGTTGAGCCCTACTCGTGTTACCTTGCAATTAGCGGATCGTTCTATAAAGGTTCCAAGAGGTATCATCGAGGATGTTCTCATCTAAGTTGATAACTTTTGCTTCCCGGTCGATTTCATTATCCTAGACACCCAACCTGTTGAGAGTTGTATAGCTCACAACCAAATTCCTGTGATCTTGGGACGCCCTTTCCTAGCTACTTCCAATGCCATCATACATTGTAGGAATGGGTTAGTGAAATTGTCTTTTGGCAACACCACCTTCGAGCTTAACATCTTTTCGGTTGCCAAACAAAAGGGGGAATGTGAGGATATCCGGGAGGTAGACATCATAGAGAGCATAGTTCAAGAACACTTTGAGCGGGAGATTTTTGAGGACCCTTTGGAGAGGGCCTTAGTGAGAGGTGAACCGCATGCTTCACTTGATAGTGAGGGCATGGCGTCAAGTGAATTGTCTCATTTAGAGGGTGAGAGAGAGGAGTGTTTACATGTGGGTCAATGGACCTCTTCTTTTGAACCCCTCCACCCTAGTGCCGAGAAACCAATTCCGTCGAAGGAGAAGCCTCCCATTCCTAAGAGGAAGCCTTTACCTTCCAATTTAAAGTATGCATTTTTAGGGGATGGGGAGTCGTACCCGGTTGTGATTTCCTCTAGCTTGTCTGGGAGCGAAGAGGAAGGGTTGATAACATTGCTAAGGAAACATAGAAAAGCCCTAGGATGGACTATCGCCGACCTTCATGGGATTAGTCCTCTCGTGTGCACTCACCGCATTTTTTTAGAAGAGGAGGCTAAATCCATTCGTCAAATGCAAAGGCGATTAAATCCCAATATGAAGGAAGTGGTTAAAGGTAAGGTTTTAAAATTGCTAGATGCGGGTATCATTTACCCCATCTCCGATTCGAAA
This sequence comes from Euryodendron excelsum, assembly GCA_033060915.1. Classification (NCBI taxonomy): domain Eukaryota; kingdom Viridiplantae; phylum Streptophyta; class Magnoliopsida; order Ericales; family Pentaphylacaceae; genus Euryodendron; species Euryodendron excelsum. Next base: position 11,932,020 of record CM065386.1, on the reverse strand, counting down.
TGGGTTAGTCCGACCCAAGTGGTGCCTAAAAAGTCGGGTGTCACGGTGATAAGAAATGACAACAATGAGTTAGTGCCAACCCGTGTGCAAACAGAGTGGCGAATGTGCATTGATTATTGCCACCTCAATAATGTGACCCGAAAGGACTATTTCCCTTTACCCTTCCTTGATCAAGTCCTAGAAAGGGTGTCCGGCAAGGCTTTCTATTGTTTCCTAGACGGATATTCGGGGTACAATCAAATTGATGTAGCCCTTGAGGATCAAGCCAAGACAACATTCACTTGTCCCTTTGGCACTTATGCTTATAAACTTATGCCCTTCAGGCTATGTAATGCACCGGTGACATTTCAAAGGTGTATGATGAGCATATTTAGCGACATGGTTGAGCAAATTGTCGAAGTCTTCATGGATGATTTTTCGGTCTATGGGGACACTTATGAAGGTTGTCTTGGTAATTTAGGAAAAGTTTTGATGAGATGTGGGGAGAGTAACCTTGTGCTCAATTGGGAAAAATGTCATTTTATGGTTACTAGTGGTATAGTTTTGGGGCATATAGTGTCGGCCGAAGGGCTTGAAGTTGATAAGGCAAAAATTGAACACATTCAAAAATTGCCCGCCCCAACATGTGTGAAGGAGGTTAGATCATTTCTTGGGCATGCCGGTTTCTATCGGCGTTTCATTGAGGGTTTTAGTGCAATCTCTAGGCCTATGTGTCATCTTTTGTCCCAAGATGTTCCCTTTAAGTGGACATCCTCTTGTCAACAAGCTTTTGACAAGTTGAAGGAACTTTTGACCACAGCCCCAATCATTCGAGCACCCAATTGCTCTCTTCCATTTGAGCTAATGTGTGATGCTAGCGACTATGCCGTGGGGGCTATCCTAGGACAAAGAGTTAATAAGAAGTCTTATGTCATTTATTATGCTTCTAAAACTCTTAATGAAGCTCAAATCAACTATACCACAACCGAGAAGGAACTCCTTGCGGTGGTTTTTGCACTAGACAAATTTAGGTCTTACTTGATTGGGTCATTGGTCATCATCTACACCGACCATGCGGCCCTAAAGTATCTCCTCACAAAACCCGATGCAAAACCGCACCTCATTCGATGGATACTTTTGCTCCAAGAATTTCATATAGAAATACGTGATAAAAAAGGGGTTGAAAATGTAGTTGCGGACCACTTGTCTCGGCTTCCCTTAAATGGGTGAGCCATGGACCCAACCCCTATCAAGGAGCACTTCCCGGATGAGCATCCCATGCATGTGAGTGCCGTTGAGCAAGTTTCAACCCCTTGGTTTGCGGACATTGCAAACTTCCTTGTCATCGGTGAGGTTCCTTCCACATGGTCATCCATTGACAAGTGTAAATTCTTTCGGAATGTGCGCTATTTTTCGTGGGATGATCCTCACTTGTTTAAGTATTGTTCGGACCAAATCATTCGCCGGTGTATCCCAAATCATGAATTTCAACAAGTAATAGAGTTTTGTCACTCTCATGCTTGTGGAGGACACTTCTCCTCCAAGAAAACCACGGCCAAAATTTTGCAATGTGGGCTTTATTAGCCCACCATGTTCAAGGATGTACATACTTTTTGTCTAGCTTGCGATAGGTGCCAACGGTTAGGAACATTTTCTAAGAGGCACATGATGCCTCTTCAACCCATCACTATTTTGGAAATATTTGATTGTTGGGGGATCGATTTCATGGGATTGTTTCCTAACTCGTGTGGGTACCTTTTTATTCTTGTTGCGGTAGATTATGTCTCTAAGTGGGTGGAAGCAATTGCCACCCGAAGTAATGACCACCAAGTGGTCTTGCGATTTTTGAAAGAGAACATTTTTTGTAGGTATGGCATGCCTCGTGCCATGATAAGTGATGGCGGTTCACATTTTTGTAACAAGCCCTTTGCGTCTTTAATGCGTAAGTATGGAGTGGTCTATAAGGTTGGATTGCCATACCATCCTCAAATGCAAGGGCAAGAAGAGTTGGCCAATCGGGAAATCAAGCGCATTCTTGAGAAAACCGTCAATCCTAATAGGAAAGATTGGTCTCTTAGATTGACCGATGGGTTGTGGGCATACCGCACGGGTTATAAAACCATTCTTGGCGCATCACCCTATAGACTTGTGTACGGGAAGGCCTGTCATCTTCCCGTCGAAATTGAGCATAAAGCATATTGGGCGATTTGTCAATGTAATGAGGATATTGATATTGTGGGTACCCACCGAAAACTCCAACTCAATAAGTTAGATGAACTCCGCAATGATGCATTTGAAAATGAGAAATTGCTAAGGCCTGGATGAAACACTTTCATGACCAACATATTATTCGAAAAACTTTCAAAGTTGGCCAAAAAGTGTTAGTGTATGATTCACGCTTGCATCTATTTCTGGGCAAGTTGCCGAGTAAGTGGACCGGGCCATACCTAGTGAAAGAAGTTTTTCCCCATGGAGCCATTGAGGTGCAAAATCTCACAAATGGCTCGGCATTTAAGGTGAATGGTTAGCGGCTAAAGCCGTATTTTGAGTCATTCCAAGGGGAGTTGGATTGTGTGGATCTCATTGATCCACCGTCCTTTGAGTGACATTAGATTGTCGTGTTTTATAGTTTAGGAGTAGTTCTTTTGTTTTCCTTTTTATAGGTTTCTTTCTCTTTTCTTTTTGATAGATAGTGTGTACATTTCTATTCCCGAGCATCCCGCCTGCCCCGTTGTTCTTTTTCTCGTCCATTTTCCTCATACCTTGAGGTCATGGCATGATTCTAGTTGGGGGGGGGGGGGGGGCACCATTGTTTTGTTGCTGTGAAAATTTCTGAGAATTTCTGCAAAACTTCAGAGAGGCTGTATTTGCGATCGATCGGTGGGCCAAACCGATCGATCGGCCGATCGATCGTGTACATTGCGATCTATCGGGCGATCAATCGGTGAAGACTGCGATCGATCGGGCTTATTACCGCACCGATCGAAAGGGAGCAGTATCGATCGATCGGACGTTCGATCGGCCGTTTGATCGGTTGCGCTCCATTTCGATCGGTCTGCGAGGTGATCGATCGGTTTAAAGAGCCGATCGATCGGTAACCGAGTTGTCTATAAAATCCCACTGTTCACTGTTCATTCTCATTTCACTTGTGAGAAATTGAGAGTTTTGAGAGCCTTTTCGTATATCGGAGCAGCGAGGCCCTGCCAGCTTATTTTGGTGGACTTTCTCTAGCCTTTTCATGGGTTTCTGGGCTTCGAGAGGTATTACTTCCGCCGATCTTTGTCCATTCTGTTCATTTCCAGCTGTACTTGGCTTTATTAGAGAGTTATGGTCGAGACTAGGAGTACTGAGGGTGCAGCTGGGGCGGGGACTTCTCAAACTCTGGCCCAGTTCCAGCAGCTCCAGCGTGAGCATGCTAGGAGGGAGAGAGAGGGAGAGTATGATACTACTCGTTTCCGGGGGAGAGATCAGGAGCGAGAGTTTGGACGGGTGTGGAGTGCCCGTAAGGTAGTAGTGGAGAGGTGTTGGACAGTGAGTCAGTTTGATGCTGAGCCATATGGTTGGCTCCAGCCTTTGACCGATCGCCAGTGGTTGGGGTTAGCTTCTTTTAGAGGCCAATACTCAGCCACCCTCGTCACAGAGTTCATGACTAACATTTCATCAGACCCCGTTGGTGGCGACAGACATATTCTTCGCTCTTGGGTTCGGGGTAGGGATGTTGTTATCACCCCGGATTCCTTTGCTGAGCAGTTTGGTATACCGAGGGCTGCTAACCCTCAGTTCTCTTGTGATGGGGAGTATCCACAATCTCATGAGGAGATGTGTGCCGAGATTTTAGCACCGGGAGAGTCCTAGACCGCATCTCAGATTAGGATTAGGTAGATTGCCCCTAGATACCACCCGCTGTTCCTTTGGACATGCTATTCGATCTTTCCACTGGGGAGGACGGTGGAGTGTAGTAGGATGCGAGGGCAGTTGATGTGGGCTATTGGCATGGGTAGGACAATTGACTTGCCCCACTTCATGTATATGGCATTGTGGGCCGCGACTTAGGTTGCTACTCCCCAGTCCAGTATCCCCTTTGGTTGTTTTCTGACAACGAGGATTAGGGCGGCAGGGGTTAGTGTTGCAGATGTTGTGTTGCTTTCCTCTTCGACTGACATAGACTAGAAGACGGAGAAGAGAGCGGCAAGGCAGTTGACGAAGAAGGGGGGGTCAGTTAGTTCGGCTCACTCATCTTCTCAGCAGCCGCCTTCTCAGACTCAGGAGGAGACCCAGTTAGGGGAGCAGCGGCAGGATCAGACAGGGCAGCCAGCGCAGCCCCAGGCTCAGGCTCAGGCTCAGGCTTAGGCTCAGGAGAAGCCAGCTCAGGGGACGTTACTTCAGACTTTGGCAGCCATTCAGGAGTAGTTGACCAGTCAGCAGGCAGAGCACCAGCAGTGGCAGGCCGACATTATGGCTAGATTAGATCTTCAAGACACTGCCATTGCTACACTTCAGGGTTAGCTGATTGACATTCAGCAGCAGCAGCAGACCCAGTCCACTCGACTCTAGGAGATTATCCAGCACCTTGGCCAGCCTCCTCCGGATGATGATAGAGATTTCTTTTTGGATCTCCAGTTAGATTAGATGCATTGTGCACTTCATAGCATTTTATTTCATATGATATATCTAAATCTTTTTTATTATAGTGGATGTATTTATTTTTGAGCTGTTTTGTATAGTAATCTTTCCTATTGTGGCATACCCTTTTTGTATACATTTATTGTATTATTTTGTCTATTACGGGTATATTTTGGCATTTCAGTTACAGATATCCTTTTTGATTGATATCCATATCGCATATATTGTTCCGACTGAGGTAATGGGTATTGTATGGTATCTGTATCGCTCTTTTCTATAACTTGACACCTTAGCTATGTCCTTAATTGTTGATACCATTTCTTTTTGGATTTTTGTGATAAGGTGTCAAGGTTGTTTCAAACAAGTACCATACCATGTTTTTTATTACATTTGAGTTGATGATTAACCCACCTTAGAGATTATGATACATTGCAAGTTTTTGGCATAAAATCATTATAAGATACAATTCACATTGTTGGGCACTAACATGTTATGTGATGCCTTGTGTTTCATTCTTATGCATGCATGTCCTTATAAGGTGGAGATTTTTACCATATGAGCTTTAAAGCCTATTTATCGCCTTTGAAGAGTGAATCACATTTATTCAAGATTATTTTTTGTTGATCCTCATTCATTGAATAGCTTCATTATATTTTGATGTTGGTTTGCATGTTCGAGTGTTAGATAGATTTATTGACCCCTTATACACTTTTGAAGTTTTGATTTGTTGTATTCTTCGGATTCTAAACACATACGCCATTTCATTCCATTGAGCCATTTCATTCCATTCTTCTTCTTTTTAATGTTCATATGCATGTGCATAAGTTTAAAAAGTATCAATGCCAATAGATGCATTGCTCTTATATTTGTAAAGTTGGAGGTGTATGGAGTTGAAGAGTAAAGAAAAAATATATATATACATAGAAAGGGATGAAAAGGTGTTCCCAAAAAAAAAAAAAAAATCAAATACAAAAGAAGTGAGGTGAAGGAAGATTGCAAAAGTGATTCAAAAGATTGGAAATGTGGAAGTGAATATCATTGATCATCATGTGTAATGCGCATGCATATGTTGAAACCTTTTTCCACTTTTTATCCTCTTACATGGCTCTTCTTTCATTCATCACCCTTATGGCCTTGATATCTGAAGATACATGAATCTTTAATTCAATTGTGTATAAGACATTTATGTCAATTTTCTAGATTATGCTTAAGCTGTGAATATTCCTTCATGAAGCTATGCCAAGTCGATACACTTACAATTTCTTCGTTTTTGGTTTCGGAATTGCTCTACATGCATGGTTTATACATTTACTCGTTAAAAGAGCTTTCCATTGAGGGACCATGAGTGTTCATGTTCAAAGTTGAGTGTATGCCTTGTGAGACTTGGATCGAAGCATCGAGGACGTAATTGTACGAGTTTTGAATCATTAGGATTATATGTCATTGGTAGTATGCGTCAATGTGTTTTATTTCTTCCATGCTTTATACCTTTGCCTTGCGATGGTTCACAATCTAGGTGGATGGAGATTTGAATTGAATAAGATTAATACATGTGTATATTTTTGTTTTCCTCTCGTACTTTGATAGGACTCTCAAAGGTTTAGTTGGGGGGTGTTGATTACTCTTAGAAATAGTAATCTTTTGGCTTAAATTGTTAGTTGATTAGTTGAATTTAGTGTTAATTTAGTATTCTAACTCCTAAAACCCATTAAAACTCTTTTTGTGCACTTCTTGCAAGAATTGGAGCTTAAACTAAGGCAAATGGGCAAATGCGGGGATGAGCGATCGATCGGCCGATCGATCGCCCGATCAAACGGTCCACGGAACGTTCGATCGGCCAATCGATCGGTGATCTTGCGATCGATCGGTGATCCTTTGTTCGACCTTCTGCAGCAAACTTCAGAGAGGGTGTTTTTCCAATTAATCGGTCGTTCGATCGGTGACATCAGAATTTCCTCAACAGACTATACAAAAGCAAACTTCAGAGGGGTCGGTTTTACGATCGATTGGGCGTTCGATTGCCTGGACCGTTCGATCAGGTGATCGATCGGTCGCCTACCGATCGATCGGTGTGTACAGGCTCTGTTTTTCTGCAGAGTATAAAAGCCATATGTTCGAGACAAAAAAGGTGCTAGGGCATTTTCTGCAAAAGATGGATAGTGAAGAAGCTCCAAAAAGGGAATTTTTGTTATCTCGTAAGGTTTTTAGTTATATTTACTTTTAATGCTTTGTATTTAATGTCATTTATTGCTTTTGGATCATTGTAAATGAATGCTTGATATATATATGAAGTGAATGATTTTCTACTTTTTCTAGTAATTTTCTATCATTTTCTTGGCACTTTTCCTCATTTTTTTAGCAACCAAACACTAGTTCTTTATAGTTTAATGGTAGATTTGGCTTCTTTTATGTTATTTGACATGGATTCTAGTAGCTAAATACCCATTGGATGTGGTTGTGAAGATCTACCAAGGATTTTCAAAGGGTTGAAAATGGGTTGTATGAACTTTAAAGTCATATCCTCAAAATTATATGGTTTCATTTGATTTAGTATGAAATTCATTAGAAAAACTTAGATTCATAACCCCTTGACAATATTTATGCACAAATCAATGTTTGGTATAGGTATTGCACATGTCTAAGGTTTGATTCTAGGGTGCCAATCATAGATTCCCTCTTTATGCTCAATCAAACAAAAACCCACATTTTTATAGTCGACATTTTCCGAATCAAGAATCCAAGGTGAGATTCTTGATTTGAGTTATAAACCTCTCATTGGAGACCCTTGTTGTGAATTGGTGGATTGAAACAACCATGACCAAGTCTTTCTTCATAATTGCATAAAACTAGCTTTAGTTGTCTTTATTAGTCATTAAATTATTGCATGAAGCATTGAACCACCATCATCTCAAAACCAACATATTTTCGGTCTCTTTTATGTTAGGAAAAGATAAGAATTTTCATTTGCAATCCATTAAGATAAGTACCCATGCTAGTTGAGCTTTGTTGCTATATTTGCAGAATTTCCTTGGGAGAGAACGACACCGGATCCTTCGGTTTTACTGCAAGCGCGACCTCCATACTCTTGCGGAGTGGCTCCAGTTGAAGCACATTTGGAGGCGTGTTAGTTGACAATAAATGACTTATATTCTAATGAAATCCTCAATCAAGCATATACAGGATCAACTAGGCCCTTTTCTGGTAGAAAGTTAGTTTAGAAGGTACAAGAGATAAGGGTTAAAGATGATAGAGAAAGGTCAAGTCTTCTGTGATCAAGGCATGAAATGATAAATGATTAAGCAATTCCAACTCTTCTCCTTTTCAATTCCAAAAACATTTTTCTAAGCATTTTTCTCTTTTTTTCATACTTCTTTCAATTTGATAACATTTCTTTCTTTTTCTTCTTTCTTTCTTTATTTTGCTTTTTTTGCATTCAATATTTTTAACTTCATAATATGCACTTTTTTCTATTGAAATCCCCAATCAATCTCTTTCCCTCCTTCGTTTTTTTTTTTTTTTTGCTTTCTTCAATGCCTTAACATAGTACTCTTTTCAACAAAGGCATCACTTTGCAAGTACAAGATAGGAAGTAGTATTACTGTGCATTTCAACAAAAGAATGAAGAAAATGGGTCAAAGAGGGTCAAAGGAACATATGGTTTTATAATGGAAAACTCATGGCTATCAAGAAGCATAAGGACCAAGAATCATATCCCAAATTACTCAACCAAAGCATTTCATAGAGTATAAGTGTCAATATCAAGAACAATACTCAACTCATAAATCAAATGCAAGTATAATGAAGCTATTGAGGAAATGAGGATGAAGAATTAATCATTGAGTAAATGTAATCATTCCGAAAGGTGAAAAATGCTCTAAAGCTCATTAGATAGAAATCTCCACTAATGTAATGATGGGCATGCAAAAGATAGTATAAATGATGTTATAAAGCATGATTGTGTGTAATGATGTAATCCCCTCTACTAATTTATGAATAAAGCAAAACCCATAATATGTTAAGTGTAAAGAGTAAATGAATATTAACTTGAGTAAAGATGCATGCAAAGATTTCTATCTTTTAATCTCAAGTGGAACTTTTACAAGTAATGTTATGGTACCTCGAAAATAGAGAATTAACACATCCACCATGAATAGCTAGAAATCAATATGAAGAGTACATGGATAAATGTGCCAAAGCAATAAAAAAAATGATATCAAGACCATACAATACCCAAGTCTCTACCAAATGGTACAAGTAGTCGAAAGATAACAATGTCATATCGCACCTATAGCTATACAATCCACGCATAAGAGATAAAGGTGATACAATGAAAGATATACAACAAAGCTCAAAATATAACTTCATTATAATAAAAATAGAGTTTTAGATACAACATGGTATGAAATGATACGACATGCAAGTATGACAAGTATCTAATCTCTATAAGAATGGGAAGACATCATCACCATCTGATGGTGGATGTTCCATCTGCCGAATGGTCTCTTGAAGACTAGTAGAATGACTCTACTACTGCTGTTGAATGGTAGTCATCTGGGTTGAGAGAGCAGCTATAGCAATGTCCTGAGCATCTAATCTGCCTGTAATAGTAGTTTGCTACTGAGTTTGTTCCATTTACTGATCCAAAACTAACCGCTGAGAAGCTGCTAACTGCTCATGTATAGTAGCGAGAGTATGAGAATGCAGCTTCATCAACTGACTATGCTACTAAAAAAGCTCGACTAAACCGGGATCATCCTGCCCTTGTTGTGCCTGTTGATCTAGTGGAGGTTGTTGCTGAGCTGTTTGCTGAGCTCTCCTTTGGATACCCTAAATCTGCCCAGATGCTCTGTTCCCCAAAGAAAGATCAATGTCCTTCTTTGAGGTCTTCGTGACAATATCGGGCATAGGTCCAACCCGAGCATGCCCTATCATCAAAATAATGAAACATCCGAAAGGGATGCTCGCCTATATGGTCACTAATCTAGTGTCGGCCAAAAGTGCCATGAAAAGAAAATGGGGCAAGTCAATGGACTTACCCTGCCTAATAGCCCACATAATCTGACCTCTAAATCTACTGCACTTCACAGTCCATCCCAGTAAGAAAAGAGTGTAACAGGACCAGAGGAAGAGAGGCTAATATTTAAAGGTAAGTACCATCTTGAGTACCTGCGAAGTAAACTAAGTCTCACTGGGGGCTAACACCTCGGCAATCATCGTCCTATGATCGGGAGCTCCTGTCCTATCCTGTCATACTTAAACCTGTCATACCTAAACTGAGGGTTCGCAGTCCTCGGGAGGTCAAAAAATCTAGCAAAAGTACCTGGGGTAATCTCAATATCCCTACCCCTCACCTAAGACCTAATAGCCACCTGCCCCTAAGTATCAGAGGTGAAGGAGACGTTGGCCATGAACTTAACAACCAGTGTGGCTCGACATTGGCTCTTGAATCTAACCAACCCTAACCAATGGCGCTGGGTCATAGGCTCAAGCCATAAATAAGGCTTCGTATAAAACTGAGTAAGAACCCAACGCCGCTCTAAAACAGTGCTTATCTAGCCCTAAAGCTGATCAAAAGCTCTCTTTGCATCAATACTGATAAATTGGGACTCATCAAATTAGGGCACCTGGGCCTCTCTATGCATACGCTGAGCTCCAACCCGAACAACCTCTAATCCCTCCCCTGGAGCTTGTCCGCTACCAACCATGGTAGAAGACGAGGACAATAGAGCAATAACATAACTCCCCTAACTCCTAAAACAAGAAAGGAAATGAAAAAGACTAGAGGAAGAGTGCTAGGGAATACCTATAGGAAAGCTGGGAATAGAAAGATAGGGAAACGGGGTCCACCAGAATGCTCCATCAGGGCTTCGCCACTTCAAAGTAATACTCCCTCTCAAAGAAACTGTTCTCATAACAAATCGCTCATAAAAAAGGAGCTGAGCACTCAGCCTTATATAGAAATCTTGACATTGAGCGCTCGGTCACTTAAACTGTGCGCTAGCTTGCATGAGACGAGCAGTTCCTTGAGTAATCGATCGCTCGGCCGTGCACTCGCTTACACTTAACTTTGCTAGCTTTGGTAATAATTGCTCTCAGGAGCCCAAACGTTGTTGAGGTGGTCGAGCACTCACCTGACCTTGCGAAATAGCCTAATCGCTCAGTTGAGCAAAAAAGCCAAAATTTTTACAAAAAAAAATTACATGTCTATGAAGAAAAATTCCATAAAACCCTAAACAAGCTAATAACAAACTACCAACTACAAATTACAAAATAGCTAAGAACACAAACTACAAACTAACAATTAAAACCATCCTAGATAGTATCCCCCCAACTTAAACAATGCAATGTCCCTACTGCATGCCAAAGGAAGAGAGAAAGATAGGGCAAAAGCAAAGGAAAGAAGAGTGAACCAAGGAGAAACATTCCTCCCAACAAGGACTAGGCCAAGATATAAAGAAAAAAAAAAACAAAGAAAACAAAACAACTACTCCTAAGTGACAAAGATTGGGGGTGATTACCCAACACCAAGGGATGGGAAGTGGGCATCACGCCTGATATCCACCTCTAGGAATGCTAATGGTAGATTGGATGGAAATGGTTTCCCTTCCAGGATGTGGGATGGTATTAGTGAGGGAGAAGGTTTAATGGTTCTATGATGGCTAGGGGCAAAAATAGGGGTTAATTGACCCCCTTGTAGACATTGGCCACCCTCTAACCCTTGGTTAGACAAATCCCCCAACATTATGGTGTCATGCTCAAGTGAGGCAAGAAACTCACTAACCACAAGGTCTTCGTCCAAGCAACCATTATTAGATTGCTCATTCTTAAGATTATCTTAAACAAATGCCTCAACAAAATCTACCTCCCAGATGGCCTCACCCTCATCATATCGTTTGGGTACTAAAAAGATGTTCAAGTCAAATGTGGTATTGCCAAAAGATAACTTCACCCACCACTCCTCACATAAATTATAGCATTAGAGGTTGCTAGGAATGGTTGTCCTAAAATGACAGGAATATGGTTATGGGTTCTATGACCCTCAACTTGTTGAGTCTCTAAGACGATAAAGTCAATGAGGAAGTAAAAATTATCCACTTGGATAAGAATATCCTTAATTATCCCCTTGGAAACCTTAATAGAACGATCCGCGAGCTCTAATATGACACGTGTAGGCTTTAACTCCCCCAATCCTAGTTCTTTGTAAACCGAATAGGGCAAGAGGTTGACACTAGAGCCTAAGTCGACGAGGGCTAGGTCTATTTTGTTTCCCCTTTTAGTGAAAGAGATAATGGGGCATCTGGGGTTTTTATAGTTAGGTACCGCTTTCCATTGCAAGAAGACACTTTGGCATTCATTCATCATGGCCGTTTCTTTAACTTGTTACCTTCTCTTGAAAGTATGCAAGTTCTTAAGGAACTTGACATAAGAAGGCATTTGCTTTATAACATCAAGGATAGGAATGTTGAGCTTGAAATCTTTAAAAACTTTATAAATTTCAGCATTTAGAAGTTCATGTTTGGGTTTGATCAACCTTTGAGAAAAAGGAGCATGTTTTTAAGACATCCTTCCTCTTTTCCTTAATGGCCTCACTCAATGTTTCAAGGGATGTATCTATGGTTTCTCTTTCTTTATCTCTTTTCTCTAACTCTTCAGTCTCTCTTTCATTCTCCTCTCTCTTCTCTTCAGTTCCTCTCTCTTCTTACCCCAAGCAACACTTGTCTTAGAAGCCTTTTCCTTAGGTGGATTATGTTAAAGTAAACTCAACAAATTGTTTCTAACTCTTCAATCTCTCTCTTATTCTCCTCTCCCTTCATTGGGTTGCTTATCAAAGTAAGTCCCCTCACACATAGACTCAACAAATTGTTTTAATTGGGGGGTTAGGGAAGAGTAGAATGTATTGATGACATACCAATCGACAAAGCTGTGATGTGGACAAGAATTTAGAAGGTCCTTGAACCTTTCTTAACAATAAAAGAATGATTCTCCCATCATGGGGGAGAATTTAGAGATTTAGTGTTTAATCACCTCAGTCCTATTTTCGGGAAAAAACTTTCTCAAGAATTTCCTTTGAAGAGTAGTCCAAGAATGAATGGACAAAGGCCTTAATAAATTAAACCATGTCTTGGCCTTGTCTTTGACACAAAACGAAAAGAGCTTCATCAAAAACACCTTCATTGGACAAGAATTGTCCATTGCAAGAGAACAAGCATCCTTGAACTCTTTGATGAATGTATATGGTTGCTCGGAGTCCGTACCATGGAATTGGGGTAGCATTTGCATTATTCCCGGCCTAATGTTCAATGTGTTTTGATGAGGCGGGAAGACAATGTAAGAAGTCGGTGCTTGCATAGGTGGGTTCATGTAATCACAAAGCGTCTTAAGGTGGGGAGCCACCATATCTTTGTGGTTGCTCCTTCTATCAAAATCATCAGCTTTAACTACATTAGGAGGGCTTAGTGGAAGGTTGGGGTTAAAATTAGCATTGAGATTTGGGATGACATTAGGGATGCTATTGGGATTGGGAGGAAAAACATTAAGTAAACCACCTGCGTTGATGTTTGCTATGGGAATGAATTCTAAGTCAACAACTAGGGGTATATCGAGAAGGGGATCTCTAATCGGAGAAGGGGTGCTAGTGCTCTCAATTCTCATAAGACGGTTGTGTGTGTCCCGAATGTAATATGGCATGAAAGTATGAATGTACACTAAATGGACCATCAACATCTTATCAACACACCATACACAAAACATAATTCATAATGCCGAACAATGACTTTTTCTCAATGTAATTACTGGACAACGGCTTTTTTCTAATTCAATTCAAATTCTCCAATCTCCACATGCAAAGACAATACCATCAATTAAAAAATATAGCACACTAACCTATCCTCCAAACTATGCTGCCAATTAGGCTCCTAGCAAGATGCAATGCAATTACACTAATCAAACAAAACAAACTAAGAAAAGAATAAACAAAAATCTAGCACAAATATTCATATAAAAAGGGAAGAAGGATATACGATTGGCCCTAAGCCGTAAATGCTTCCTTTGAGGTGGATACAGAGATCCAATTCCACCTATCCGCAACTAAATCCAAGTTCATCCAAAGCTCGCCTTGTGCCTCCAATCCCTGACAATGGCGCTAAAACTTGGTTTGATCCCGCAACTGTATGGGGTTTTAAAATGTAGTTTACCGGTTAATCTCTCGTTATCGTTCTTCCTATAGAATTGATTCCAATATAGAAATGAATGGTCAACTCATAATGGAATCACTCAAATTGGATTGCAAATCAAATGAAATGGATTCTAAGGGTAACAAAAGTAGACCAAAAAGCTTTTAGTTTTGAAAAGGGTGATTTACTAACAACTAGGCAATTCAAATAAAGCTAATTGAAATTCAACAATTATACCAAGGAATTTAAGAATAATTAACAAGTAAACTATCAACTAAGCAAAGCTATTGAGAATCTATTGAAATCAAATGGGATTTGGATACAATTGATTCAATTTACCAAGTTCAACAAGAATTCCAATGGAGGTTTGTTAACTCAAATCAATGATCACTCCATGGATCCTTGATTCGAAGGATTTCGACCATAAAACCATGGATTCATACGCAATTTGAGATTAAAAGTATAAGCTATTAATAGAATCATACGTTCAAACCATATATTTGTGCAATCCGTATGCCAGTTAAAGAATTGTGCATAAAAGTTACTAAAATGGGTTATGAACCTAAGTTTTCTAATAGATCCAAAACTTAATCAAGTAGAATTAGAGAATTCTTAAAATAATTCAATGAGATTCTTATAACTCCAAGGACATCCTTGAATATCTGTGGCAAATCTTCACACTTGCACTGAAATTGGGGTTCAGCTACTTGATTCTATAATAGAAGCCTTAAGAAATGAAGATCTTGCATTGAAATTGATAAACTATGGTGTTTGGATACAAGGAAAATGTAAGAAAGTGCAAGAAAACAAGCAAAAATTTATTCTCTCTATCTAGAAATACTCCTAGAACAATATATCTACAATATCTAAGTACAAAAATGAGAGATCTCTCCAAAAAATGCCTAAAACAGTCTTTTATACGCTAAACAAAAGTAGGGCTCCGTAAGGCAAGCGCTTGGTGGAACTACCGATTGCTCGGTCGAGCGCTTAGGCTAGTGCTCCTGAATCAAACTGTGAAAACAACTTTCTGAAGTTAGCGCTCCTTAATCAAATAGCTGTACAGGCTTACAGAATATAGCAATCGGTGCATTTTCCTGACGTCCGAGTGCTTGGTGGGATTGGCAATCGCTCGGTTGCTTTGGCAATCGCTCGATTGCATTGAGTAATTGCTTGGTTATACACTTTTGGACATTTATTCTACAATTGAGCTCCATTCTTTGCAATTAGATTAAAAAGGCATGTTTAGGACAATTTAAGGATAAAATTCTAATCTACTACCTAAACTAGAACTAACAATCCACTAATTAGAGAATTGAGATTACACTTTTAGAGTGTAATCACTTCTACGTATCTCCATCAGTCCATACAAAGAACAAATATATAGACTATTTACTATCTTTTCTTAACCATCCTTCTACAAACGAACAGCAAATTTCAAAATTAAATATTGCATGAAATCCTTTATATCAGAAATTATTAAACAATATAACATATAATGTTACTTACCAAAAATAGTTCAGGTAGGCAAGCATGGTCAAAGGGGCTTGCATAGTACTCCTTTTTAAGGTAATAATATTCAATCATACTAATAATAATAGTGAAGTAGAAGAAAAGAGATAAATGAAAAGTGTTTTGGAGTTGTCTTCTAGCTCATTGAATAGTATGCATGGATAAGGTAATATTCTCCATAAGCCACCAAGCAATTATTGTACTATTTTAGTTAGTTAACAAGATAGTACCTTTCAATTCAATGTATAATTTGGACGATTAATGAATATTCAAGCAGTAACAAGGTTATGCTTTTCAACGTATAATTTGGTTGTACAATGAATATTTAAGCAGTAACAAGGTTATACTTTACAATGTTTAATTTGGATGTACAGTGAATATGAGACCCATATGGTAGAACTGGCTTGTGTATGAGAGTTCTATAAGGCCAGTCCAATTGACATCTCACGTGGATATTGTTTTAGAAATGTAACTTTTCATTCTCCAATGATTTAAATATCATTGGACCTCGACATATTAAACAATATGGTACATATGTAGGTTCATAAATGTTTCCAACGACAACTCTCTAGTTACTGGTGTGGAGCATTAATGTGAAGAAATAAGTGGATAAATCTTGTTAGATACTTGAAATTATCTGCTCCTGAACAAGGCTTATGCTGGAGAATAATTTTGGAATAGTGGGGGATGATTTGAAGTAAAACATTTACAGAAAACGTTATTTGATTTCTGGCTAAACATTGTCATGCAAAAGTATAACAAATAAACAAATAAAAATGTTGGGACTTCCGATGCATATCCCACGGGTTCCTTAGAATCAACTTACTCTCAATAGCACACTGCAAGATAGAGATCGACTTCTTTCTTTAATCCCATGTGTTGCCATTCAGAAGTTGTGAATTAGTTCTCTGGATTTTCTTGGTAACCAAATAAAGTCCTAATTAGCAGGTAATGCCTTCGTTTACAGCGAAAAATGCAGCAAGTCTCCCGAGATACATACCTTCTTCCTTCTTTTCTCTCTCTCTCTCTCTCTCTCTCTCTCTCTCTCTGATGCTGGATTCCAAAGATCAAGTAATTGGCTTCCTGACAAAGCACAAACACAGTAACCCTGCAGTTCCAATGGAATAGGGAAATTTTCGATCGTCTACATTCTAAACTCCAAGATACAAATAGTGTTGTCCGCAAAACAGGCAGCTATCTTGTCACCCTCCTTATTCCAGCAGACTTTAAATACACCCCCATTGCTAGAATAGGTTTTCACGATCTTGCCTTCTTTCAAAGACGAAATGTGCAATGATTTATCTAGAGATCCACTCACAAAAATAATCACCATTTGGGCTAAAACCAATGGAGTACACAGGACCCCTGGCAATTTTATTGATATACATTCATTAAAAGTAAGTACAAAACAATTTATCATTTCGACCATTAAACAACAGAGAGAGAGAGAGAGAGAGAGAGAGAGAGAGAGAGAGAGAGAGAGAGAGAGAGAGAGAGACGTAATTTCTGTTTGGTAACATCAAGAATGTTTAGTGTAGTCACATTGACCAAGGCTGATGCGGATCGTATAGCTGACGAGTACTTGGAGACGCGGAGGCGGCGATATACTCGGACCGGGAATCGGCAAACTTCAATTGACCGTAACTTTTGACTCGTAACTCCGTTTCGCCATTATAATATGTCGTTGAAAAGGTATTGACGAGCCGGAGCAAGGGGAAAATTACGAAATGATTTTCCGGCCTAGGAAATCACAAAAAAATGCTTCTAAGTGTCGTTTTGGCCTGTTTTGTTTTCTTTGGGCCTTTTTGCTTTGGGCCTTTGTTTCTTTTTAATTAATCCGGTTTGTCTCGGGCCTAGGGTTTCGTGTCGCATATTTATAGTCGCGTTGCGACTCTTTTCCGGCAGTTTTTGACGTTTAATAAAATTTGTGTGCGTTTTGCACTTTCCAATCATTCGGTATTTTTTACGAAAATCAACAAGTGTTTGATGCCCTAGAACCTAGCGTTCGTGGTGAATCGATAGGTTGCAGGACGACTCTGAATCCGGTATTCGTGGTGAATCAACGGATTTGAGTGTATTATTTTGATCTTCAACAGCCGCTGCATCAAAGGCTCAAGGTGTGAACCATCGAATCAAAGAATGGAATTCATAACTCATAAGCATCACAGTAAATCTCGTAAGATTCTGGACAAATGACTTTAAAGTCTTTACAAAACCTGCAAACCACTTGAATCCTGAATTGCACAGTTCAATTTAGTTCAGTCAAATGTAACAAAATGCTTAAAACCAAAACCATTAGTTGGGGTTTCGGCATTCCAGTATTGGCACTACAAAATAAACTTCTCTAAGTCTAAACTGCAGAGAAACAACTTTTGCCCCTTTTGCTTGAATTAAGGTGGGCAGCCCAGTGCATGATCTTCTTGTAATTACGAGGTCTAGGGAGGGTCAGATATATGTAACCATAGTGTGTGGAGATTCTATTTCAGTGTTTGGAACCTATGATGCCCATTTGGCAATGAAGCAACCCAAAAACTGTGCCAAGACCTGTCCTCATAAAAGGATGAGACTCCCACCACTGTGAGGTCTGGAGAGGACCAGATGAGAAAGTTTTTTTTCCATCCTAACTAACTTATTTCAATATATCTAAGCACATTATATAATCGACAAGAAAAAAGAAATTTGTGCCGCAAGATAGAGTTTCCTATAATTAGAAACATAGAGCCTCTAATCTCTTCACAACCAACTTAACAATCATGCTAAATTGCGATCAAGTTCTGCTATAACAGATCCAATTGAAACCAGAATATTGGCTTATTCAACCACCATCATTTTTAACACAAAACATGAAAGAAGATATGTATATACATATACATAGATTCGCACCTGTGGCCATTCAGGCTGCAAATAAGTCTCCCTATCTCAACATCCCATAGCTTCAATGTGGAGTCAAATGATGCACTGTACGTAGAACAGGCCAAATCACAGAATATTTATAATACAAGGCAAGAGTGTTCTCGAAAGTAAGCATTTAGACCATAATATCACTCCAGCAATATAAGTCCTCTCATAACCCTAACACAAGTGTATCCCAATACAGAATTACAAAACCACTCCTTCCACCAATGGCCAACAAGCAAACAAAAAAATCCAAACACAGAGCGAAAAAATGGAGCAGTCCATAGATGCTTAGACCATAATATCACTTCAGCAACATAAGAGCTCTCTTAGCCCTCGCACAGGTGTAGCCCAATCCTGATTTATAAAACCACTCGTTCCACAAATGGCGAACAAAGATAACAACTAATCTATAACTCATAAGATGATAACAAGCAAAAAACGAGCTTTGTTATGATAATGGAAGAATGGCTTCACAACAATAAATACAAAGATAACAAGCAAAAAAAAATAAATAATGAAAAAAGCAATCAAAATTATGATAATGGAAGAATGGCTTCACAACAATAAACGCCAACGCACCTTAAGGTTTATCTGCTGAAATTGAACCCCTATCTAAGATAACAACTAATCTATAACTCATAAGATGATAAACTACAATCTCAGTCATGAACAAAGCTTTGTTAGTTAAGTGGCGGTGGAGATTTGCAAAGGAAAAACGAGCTTTGTGGAGAAAGGTTGTCTGTCATAAATACAACTATGAAGAGGGGAATTGGCTTCCTGGGGAATTGGAAAGCAAAGCATGTTCAAATGTTTAGTTAGATATACTAAAGGTGGGTTTTGATCAGAATGTAATCAAGGACATTCTCATCAAAAATTTGAAAATAAGAGTGGGGGATGGTAAGTGTACCAGTCTCTAAAAGGATGTATGGGTAGGGGACAAAACTTTGCGCTGTGTTTTTCCAAGATTATTCTCCTTGTCATTACAGAAATTTGGGTCTGTCGAAGATATAAAAGGTGTAAGGGAATCTTGGAATTTGTTTTGCAGAAGACAGCTCAGGGTTTGGGAGGAAGAGGACCAGATGATTTTGCAAAATATGATTGAAATGGTAAGCTTGGATAGCTCAAGAAAAGACTTAATATCATGGGAATTAGAGAAGGATGGTGTGTTCTCTGTAAAATCATGCTGCAATTTAGCAGTAGATTGAATTGCCACGAGTCCTTTGTTGTCAGTGTTTTGTGGAATTTTAAAGTTTCTTTGAGAATTAAAGTTTTTGGGTGGTTAGCCTTACAGGAGAAGATCCAATCTAAGGTGATACTTTTTGACAGGAAATGTTTGCCTCATGACTGTGATATTATATGTGCTCTATGTCAAAATGCAGTAGAAGATTCAAGCCATTTGCTACTTACATACAAGCTTGCTTGGAGAATCTGGAGATGTATTATAAAATAGTGGGGTTTGGAGTGGGTTAGCTTAGATAATCTGTTAATACACATGCAGTGGTGGCTGAGTATGAATTTCAAGTAAGTGGGGAAGCTATTATGGGAATCCTTATTCATGTTAGTAATCTGGCATATCTGAAAAGCTTGGAATGACTTAATCTTTAATCATATTGCTGTCAAGTGGGGTGATATCCTTAAAATCTCAATGATCCATGCTGCTTTATGGGTAATTACTGGGGTTCATATGGCTCCCTTCTCAGTCGATGATGTGTTATACACTTTAGAAGGGGTGAGAAAGATCAGATTATAGAGAAGGAGAGTGATTGAGATACTATAGGGTTTTTCTTCGGCTGAGTTGCTGGTACCTCATCAGCAGTGGAATGTAAGTCTTTTCTTTTTTTGTCTATTCATTTGGGTGCCGATTTCTACAGCTTTGATGCGTTTTTCCTTGGCTGCTAAATCCTATCCCCTGATGTAATTGACCCCTATTTCAATATATTTTCTTCTTTGCTGTTTCAAAAAAAAAAAAAAATCTCATTCAATGGCTACTTCGTGAAGGGGAAATGGGTTTTTCAAAGGCACATGCAAATATTCTAATACTCAACTTTTGAAATATACTTTTGATTTAGAAACTGAATGAACCCATTTAACCCCAAACGGCCCCAGGAAAATAAAATCCTATTTATCACATTCAATAAAAAAAAAAAAAAAGGGAAGATGCGGTTGATTCATAAACTGAATAAACCCAATTACCCAAAAAAAAAAAATAGAACTTCATGAAAAAAACCATGTGCAAAATAAAAACTAAATTGAAATGGGTGTTCCAATTCAATGCCCATTTCATGAAATGGAATTGGGTTTTTGGAAGCCAAGGGACTTCGTTGTCCAATTTATGGAATACTAAGGCAACGAAGGGGGCCTTACAAAGACGAACTCTAAACTTATACTGTTCTGCAGCATTAGAATGCTGTTTGTGTGCAGAAAGTAGTAATGGGTTACTTTATTTTGGGTTCGTTTTGTCGAAACGGTGCTGCCGAAAAGGAGTTTTTGTCGGAAACGTTGGATTTGTTTTGTCGAAACGGTGTTGCCGAAAAGGTGTTTTTGTCGCACAGGTCCTGTTCTTTTTGGGGCGTTGGTTGAATATGTAATTTTCTCCTTTTCTTAGAGGCATTTGCGGAAAAGAAAGAGTAGGAAACAATTTAGGTTCTTCCGTCATTTAAAATAGTAGAGATAAAGATAGAGATAAAGTTGTAGAGCATCCTCATATCTATTTAAATATATTAAAGTTTTGGATGAGTTTGTTGTTGATCGTCCTTGAATAGTGTAATTTATATCAATCAGTGTACGGTTGCGATGCAGTAATAATATCTCGGTAAGTCCGAGGTTGATTCATAGGAAACACAAGAAATAAACTTTATGAATAAGGTCTGCAATTAGGACAAAATAATAATGAACTCAGAATCAACTAAATCTGCAGAAAAAAACCTCCAAAGAGAAAATAAAAATCAATTGTTTGAGATGATTGATCTAAATTATCCGACAATAAAATTAAACTAACTTTAAGGAATTTGTCCAAATATGATAAAAGGTCTTGGCAGGGTTTGATTTAGTAATAAACCTACAGGTAGGTTCCCAAGATAGTTTGGATTAAAGGAATTCAAGATTCTATTACCCTTTTAAAGTTGATATTCAGTTATTTACTAGTGTTCATACTAGGATCCTATTCATACCTGTCACAGTTTATAAACCTGTCTACAAAGTATGTTTGAAGCTTAATCAAGAACAATAGATTTCTAAAGTACTCTTAATAGAAATATATATTCAGTTATGATCAATATCCTTATCAAAAATTCTAGGTATACGTATCCCTACTTACAAATCAGTCTACACGTACATGACTAGATATTATCAAGAATACTGTTTTCGAAGATATTCATGGGCAAGAAAATGAATCTTGATCCAAGTTCTTAAAATCTTGGAAAATGAATACTATCTTGAGTCTCTACTTATAACCTAATTACATTCTCAACCCATACCAAGGACAAATTTAGCTATTGAAAAACATAATAAAGATTGCAAGAATGGAAATAATAATTGAGGAAATAAAACGCTGCCCTAAAGAAATATAATATAACATTCACAATAAAAACTAAAGATAAAAGACGCTCCCTTGAAAGATGAAAAGATTCGTAGCCTCCAAAGGATTGGATGATTCCTCCTTCCAAACCCTAGAAAAACCCTAGAAATCTTCTTCTCCTTCAGAATATAGAACTCCTAAACCTCTACTACTACTTACTAATCTATCTCTAACTAAAAAGTGTATTAATCTATATATCTCGTCGTCAGTCATACGGAAGACTTTTACAGAGTGCTACGATGGGCTGGGTCACTTTACAAAAGTTGTAGGTCTCGAAAAGTTATGTAAAATCGACATATTATGGGCTTGAATAGCCTTTCTGGTTCGCAAGATATGGGCTCCCAAAGTTCCAGCTGTGCGTTCTTCAGCAGCTTGTACCACAACTTTGGCAGCTTGTACCTTGACAGCAACCTCTTGAAACCCATAATCAAATTGCATTCGAAATCACTCTATTTAAGTTCAAAACCTATATAAAACATTATAAACACAATTAATATCAAAACATAACTAAAAAAGACATATATACTCATAAACTAATACTAACAAAGTACTAATTAAGGCATTATAATTGCACTTTTGAAGCACAATCAGTTGTGAATATTTTTTACTAGCATGTTGTGGAAGTTATACCAAGTTCAAATTCTCATCTATATTTTTAATCTTGTTCTATTGTTCTATACTTCTTATATTTTTAAACTTCAAGCGTATTTTATTTTTATTATAAATAATAAATTAAAATATGAAATTTGTCCAAACAGACTTGGTTATAGACGGCATTGATTTTTGAAGTTTATGTTTTTCTTTTTTCCTTCTTCTTTTTTTTTTTTTTTTTTCAAGCAGTTTGGGTTTGGCCTGTTAACACTTTAGGATGCCTTGTTTATGATTGTGAAATAACCAAGACAAGGCGTTGGCCTTTATAGATTGAGTTTTCTACTAACAAAGTTTTTCATTAGGACATTTTGGTTCAAGATTATGCACAAAAATTATGAATACCGTTTTTGTTATATTAATAATTGTGTCTTGATCCAATGTTCACCAAAACTGAAGAATTTACGTCTCGCTGGGCCGGCTCATGTGTCAAACAATCAGAGCGGTGGACAATTTTTTAATTACAGGATTATACTTATGGTCTAGAATAGTTTTCATCTTTTTTGTCGTTGAAACAATCCCTAGTTTAGATGAGTAAAAAAGCCCCACTCAAAGAAGGTCCAAAATCGAATATAATAATTAACTTTAAAAAAAAACTAATCTAATAAAAAAAAATAGGGTAAATTACACTGACTTCCCTTTAGGTATTTGATAATAACAGATAGTTCCCCTGTGATTTTAAAAATGACGCTAACCTCCCTTCTAGTTTGATTGTCGGTTCCAGATTCTCCCAACAGTTAGTCAACTGTTAGGGTTAACGACTTTTTTTGCTAGCATCATTCTTTTATTTTTCAAAATACCTATGTTACCCTTGAATGAAATATGTTAAAATTATTTGATACAATAATAATCAATTGAGTTAACTCATATTAAAATAAGACTAAGTTAACTCAGCTTACCTACCTCCCTCCCTTTATGTTATATATGAATTTGAGAATTTCCACCACCACCTCACTCCTCCTACTCCTTCATCCCTCCCTCCTCCTTCGGCTACCATCCTCATGTCCATCGCAGCTCCTCCTCCTCCGACCCATTTTTGGCAATGACCAACCTGCAATCTAGAGAAACATTTCCTAACTCATTTTCTTTACCATAAACCGTTCGTGGTCACATGGGCAACTGCCATAGCAAGCTAAACCATTTTTGTCACAAAAGAAGCATAAACCCACCTATGGGATCACCATTGAAGCATCAATGTTATTCGCCTTTCTTTCTCTCTCTCAAATACTCTTTAGTCACAATCCTCTCTCTACTGTGTACATTTGAAGCTTAACACATTACACTGTGTTAACACATGACCCACCACTATCATTAATGAAATATATATATATATATATATATGCACAAAGCTACCACATATATAGTATATACGGTATATACATACTGAAAATCCTATTGGCAATTTAGCATATACGAAATCCATTTGTTTGTAACTAATTATAAATATTAAATCTTCATTTACTCACAATCCTTTTAATTCCCCTAATTCACTCACCTCAAATAGCTAACCCACTATAGCATGCTGCCTTCAACTATCATTTTATTTTTTTTTCATGATGTGTATTTGTGCACCATAATTGTAACTTTAGTACCCCATCATATCTAATCTTTGTCATTATGATATGATGAAAAAGCAACAAGACCGCCTAAACTTTTTGTAGTTTTGCGGCAATGGAATAAACATGAACAAGATTAATACAAAAGAAAACAAAATATAAGAAGAAAACAGAGCACCATCCAACGTTTTTACCCATCCCACAGACATGATGGCAGCTGAAACAAGACCCGTGTGATGCTTGCTGATTTAATGGTTTGGATTGTTGAAGTAGGTGGGTTGGGTGGTGTGCGGTGGTCATAATAGAAGGTTGTACTCTTGGGTTTGGATTGGCTTGCGGTGTACTGTGGTAGTACAAGTTGGATGGTTGTGGGGGTTGGATTTGCTTAGAGAGAGAGAGAGAGAGAGAGAGAGAGAGAGATGTGGGATGTGGCAATAAGGGCAGTGAAGAGAGAGAAAATATAATTGTGGCAGTGCCATGTGGGTTCGACAATGGTCGCGTGGGTGGAAGGAGGGGCAATGGTGGCTTGAAATGGGATTTGGGGTCGTGTTGGGAGAGATCATGGTGGTGGTGGTTTCATTTGTAGATGTGGTGGAAAAAATGAGAAATAATGGGACAGGGAGAGGAGGAAGGAGGCGATGGAATGCTGGTGATGTGTATTACAAAGGGAGATAAGGGTTTGAGATCGAGATGACATTTTTTTTTTTTTGAAAATTTTTGTTTGACTTATGCGCTTAAAATATTTCAGTTTGACTGAGGGTTAAAAAGGTAAAAAGCCAGTCTCCGCTAACATAGTGTGTCCAACAAATCTGACAAGAGATGTCATTGTCATTTCAAAAACCTCAAAGTCACTTTCTATCATTACCATATACTTTAGGGGAGGTCAGTGTAATTTACTCTAAAAAATAAATACATGTCTAATTGTTACTTTTATCAAGATAAGGTAAGTCAAAATTCTTAAACCTATACAACTAGTTTCTCTCTCTATAATATAGTTGAAGAAATCTAGAAGAAGTTTAAAGTCTAAAACTATACAACTCTCTCTCTCTCTCTCTCTTGTGTCACAAATACAAAGTTCCATGCTGAAAATAAATTATCCAATCTTATTTAGGCACAGATGTTACTAAAAAATACTATAAACTCAAAACTTTTACCATTTTCGGTGAATGGATTAGCCAACCGATTCCGTCTGATCTCGCGGTGCTAAACCCAATTTGGTCCATATTCCTAAAAATTAATATTTTAACTTTATTGTTGAATGTCTTGTGTTTATCATTATTTGTCTTTATTTTATCTCATTTCATTATTTGTTTTGTCCTTGGTAGTAAAAATATCACTAATTCAATTATAATTTTTTTTATTTGCATGTTGTAGCAGTTATACCAAGTTTAAATTCTCATCTATATTTTTAATCTGGTTCTATTGTTCTATACTCCTTGTATTTTTAAACTTCAAGCTTATTTTATTTTTATTATAAATAATAAATTAAAATATGAACCTTGTGGATACCAAACCTGGAGCCTTGCCGTTGGGGTTGTAACTAACTAGAAGCACCAACACCAGCCAGCCAAGGTATCAAAGAAGGCTGGTATTATAAAATATGAATATAGGTATGCGAAACTTGGAAATGTGAAAAGGTTCATTAAAATTTGCAGCTTTAAGCCTCAAAAAGTGTTTGAGCTGGCTTTGGCGTCTTGATCCAATCAATGTCCACCAAACTCAAGAAACTTGCAAAAACTTAGTAAAATAGAACGCTTTGCTTGCAAATACGCATCAACCTTTGAAGTTAATTGGGACACTACGCCGCATTCTTGTTTCTATAGGAACCTCCTCCTTGTACAACATCTTGGCCCAGCCACTGCCTCTGTCCTGCTTCTTGTCCCCTTCTTGGACTCTTTTAGCAAGTTTCTTCACTTCTTGGTGGTGCATATACCCAGTGACTGATCGACACCCTTATCACGCAACGTTGACAGCAGGGACGAACCTACATATAGACTGTGGGGTCATGGCCTCTTTACTTTGCCAAAAATTTATATAACCATTAATTTTGAGTATTTTTATAATAAGAGTGTACATTGGCCCTTTTCAAAAAAACTTTAAGTTTTTTCTTTAGCCCTAATAAAATTCAAACATTTTTTCTCAAATTTTTAAAAATTTAAGAATATTTGCATTCACCTCTCAACAAAATTCAAAATATTCTACCTTGACCTTATAAAATTTAAGAATTTTTTTCTTAAATTTTTTTCTTAACCCCACAACAAAATTTAAAAATTCTACCTTAAGTCTTTCATAATCCCACCTTAACAAAATTCCTGATTCGGTCCTTGTCTTTGAGGTCGTTCATCTTTCGGTGGAGTCCAGTCATAGTCCAAGTCTCGTCCTGGACTCATCTCCGCCCACTTCTTGGGTACTTTGTTAACGTAGTGGCTATCGTCACCATTGAAGTACCCTAGAGGTGAGAGCACAGGGACAAAGCATAGAGCGAAGGATTATAGAAAGCGGTTCTCTTTGCATGGCCAACACCAAGTTGCAGGTATCTATATATAATATAGAGATAGAGAGATGGTGCATGGTGTTATCCTATTTGATTATGAGATAGAAGTTTACAAAAAGGAGAAGCCCTATATCTGTTGGACACAGAAAGTCTTAAAAAATGGGAAAGCCATAAAGATGGGGAATACGTAGGGCTGGTTATAGCCTGATGGCTCGTTAACTCCACCCAATCCTACCAATTATTTATAGAGATTACCATATATATATGGAAAATACTATTTTTCCAGAATTTGTGTACAGAAATCTACACTAGAATGATGTGGTGATGACAGTTTTGTAATTAATAAGTATCTAGGTAGGCTTTTTATTTTAAAGTGATAAGTATACAATTTAGCCACATCATTCTGGTAATAAATTCTGTATAATTTTTTTGGTTGTGTAGCATTACCTTATATATATAGACATTCTAAACCCCGTCTTTCGTCACCCTTCAAGCAATACCTAATGTCTACTAGGAAACGAAAAAATAGAATCAGAATAATTGTGCTTTTGAGATGTATCAATAGACAATTTCGTTTCAAAAGATCTGCATTATAGGTAACATAGCTCCACTGCTAGCCAAATCCCCATCATACTTTTTTTCCTCAAAAGTTTCTTCTTTCAAGCATTTCATTAGACACCTTGTATGACACACATCCAATATGCCAAATGCTTAAGATAGCAAAGCTGGATACCCTAACAAGAAATCTGCCAAACGCCTTTGCATTCACAGCCTATCTTGTTTCAATTCCGTCGCTTACCGCCGGACCAACACGCGATGGGAAAGGGTCACTCGGGGCAAATACACGATAAGGTGTCACATTCTTTTGAGTAGGATAAAATATATTTTGCATGTTTGATGCTTTCCAAAATGCCCTTCACAAAAAAAGAAATTACCCAACACATCCAAGGAGAGAACCACGTGTGCTGATTTTGCTATCGCCAACCCCTAACGCTGCCCCAGCTTGATGATACATTTTGTGACAAATTAATCTTGAACCAACATATAGCTTTTAGCAATTTGATAACTCTATGAGATCTCAACTAGGCGATGAGACTTTTGGGATTGTCATTGCTCATAATGTATTAAGATTTCTTGAAGTCATTATATGCAAGTGCTTTTCTTTGTATGGATGCTATTTCAATGGAACTTAATGAGTGTTCATACATGAAAAAGTCCTTTGGATTCACTCAATAGCTTTGGAATTAGGCTAGGGACCATGAACCGCCTCCATCATTATTTGATAATCATGAACTCATAAACACTATGCCTCGATGAGTCTAATATATATCCCCTGAAATCAAAAGATGATGCCAGCGCATAATCAATTGGAATTCAAAACATTTGTCCCCATTGTTACAAACATACAATTCATAGGGAGAAAAAGAAAAAGATCGAAGCCAGCACTTGGTATGGAAAAAATAAAAGAGAATAACCATCCTCAGTTCACACGAGCCAACCATTGTTTGATGTAATCAAATACTAAAGAATGAGATTTCTTTTTATTTTTTTATTTTTTTTAACAGAAGTCCACGTAGAATGATGTAGCAAGCAACTAGCAATCACATTTTAAAATTATGATCCCTAGTGATGGGTCTTTGGGCTTCACGTGAAATGGATCATGTGAGTGAAGTTTCATATTGCCCAAAAACGAACGTCATCACTTCTATATATATGTCCTTGAGCAATCCTCATCCCTTAAGTAGGTTTTTAGGGTTGAGTTACGACCCATAGATTCTTCAACATGATATTAGAGCTGGTTCCGAAGGGTCTTTCTCTTGAGACTACTCAGGCTCACTCTCTTGTCTTATGTCTCCATGTTTTGCGTGAGGGAGTGTATGAGTGAAGTCCAACATCGCCCGGATACAAAGGTCATCACCCCATATTTGCCTTTGGGCAACCCTAAACTTGAAAGCCATTTTTGAGGGTTGAGTTAGGCACAATGCAATAGATCATTTTATGTGAAAATTTTGTCCGTACAGCACCAGCTACTTGATTACATAACATAAACATACCAACGAAACATTGTATAGCACATACAAATATTTCCAACTAAGAAGGTGGCTAGTAGGTTTTGGCATGGACACTTTACAGTACATTGATAAGGATAGATAACATGTACATGTTAGGACGAAAGCCATATTTTTATAAACTCATGCATGCATGTTCGAGAAGGAGCTGTCGGGAACATGGGGGCTAGGAAGTCCACAAATGTTCGAATTCAACTGGGGGAGCACCGGCAGGGGAACCATATAAAATCTTGTCCCACAATTGCAAAACATTGATTCAAACACCAGATCAAACTTCAAAGATCTATTTTTTAAAGGCGGCCCGGTTGTAACTGACCCACTGGTTCAATGGCCAACTTATGCTTGAAACGTATTAATCAATGATTTAGAATCCAAATTCTCATGTTGAAGATATAAATAGTTAGGGTACATCTCTCTAACTTTACTGACTAGCTGATATTTACAAGAAAAATACTAGATATTAAATTTTAAACAAATGCTAACATATGCCCTAAGGGCATAAGTTAATGAGCATTTATTTTCTTGATTTTTACACAAATTTACATATTTCTATGTAATGATTTTATGAGAGTACTAACTCCAAAACTTAATTATGATAATTAATCTAGATGACACAATTAGCCTTCTAAACTATTAGATTCACACCCTCAATTCAGTAAACAATAAGTGGACCCGCTGATTTAATGCCCAAGTGGTTGAAAACATAGAAGATTAGAGGTCAATTATACATAAACCAAGGACTGTTAGATACTATACCAATTTGAAAATATTTGACATGGATAACATATAAATGTAGGGTATTTACTATATGGTATATTGTGCTCATTTGTTGTTTATGGTGATGAACAAAGAATAAAAAAAATAAAAAATAATGTAAATGAATTTTGGAGCAATTAAAAAATAGTATTTATTTTCTTGTGATATTACATACAAATTAAAGTGTTATTCTCCATGTATGGTACTTTATTGTCTAAATTCCAAACCCAAATTACTGGTATATAGCAACAAGTAAAAGTATTATCTCGTTGTTTTATTAACTATGATTTGAATGTCTAGATATAATTTTTACTTTACCTTATCCATCAAAGGAAAAAAAAAAAAGTGAAAGTATTATTTTGTTATTTTATTAAACATGATCTAAATGTCTAGATATAACCTTTATCTTATCTTATCCATCAAAGGAAAAAAGAAAACAAAATAGAAGAAAAAACAATGCGTGACTCTGCAATGCAACAAATTTCGTGTTGCTTAGTTGGATTTCTTAAGTGACATCATCATGGTATTAAATATATTTTTCTATACCATCAGTTAAATAGTTAGAAACAAAAATGTGTGAGCCTTCTACTGCCTATACATATACACAAACTACTTAAAAAGGTTACTTTAGACATTTGGGTAGTATAGTTAAAAGCATTTATTACATAGTTTTAAAAACAACTTGAAAACTGTGGAAATTAATGCAAGGATAGACTCTACTATATTAAAATAACACTCTTGGACTTTTTTAAAATATATTTTAAGGGCACATGTTATTACAACTCTAAATTTAAACAGAATGACGTGATAATAACATTTTTTGCAATAATATCTCTACTATTTTAAAAGAGGGAAGCCTGCCCAACTGTTGTCCACACTTGTAGTTCCACATACACCCCTCGTGAGAAAACAAATGACATTTCCCCCCGCTGCGACTTTTCGAAACGATTCAAGCCTGCTTTTGTAACCATTATCCATCCTTGCGATCAATCGTGAAGCAGAAAAGCTCTCTTCTCTTTTCAAAACCAACAACCAACGTTTCAAGCCTTCCTCAGTGCGTTACCCGCCAAAGGTAGATTTTATATATTTATATCCTTCCTCCATTTACGTTAGCCACAAAACATATATTTCATATATTTCAGGACAAATTTTCAACCCAGGTTCCCCATGGCGAACTGTGTATGTAACGTTGAGGGTTTATTCAAGTGTAGCATTCAATAAATTATCACATCAGATTCTATAAGTTGTAGCTCCATCTCGAGGTGTGAATCATTTGTATTTATGATAGGAGACTACATATCTTGTGATTTGGCTTTGATTTGTGTTTGTTCTATTTCATGTTGAATTATTGATAGTTTGAGATTGGTACACAAAAGTTTTAAACAAAGTCAGCAATAAACTCTGTGTTGTTTGGTTATCATGGAATAGGATTTGTGAAATTTGTGTAGGCTCTTTTACAAGCAACTCACAAATTTGGGTGCCACTTAATTGTTTCCATTTAAGAAAAAAAAAAAAAAATAGGCTTCTTAGATGTTCGAAGAAATGCTTTCCCATCTAAAAAATTGATTTTGGAAGAACGTGAACTCACACTTTTTGAGACAGCCGACAGCCTTTATCTTGTGTTGCATTGAAGGAGAAGAGTGGATGCTAATCTATGATTATAAGTCCAACAAAACCTTTTTGTTTGCAGACTCAACCATTAAGCTGATTTGAGTAATTTCAATACCAATGTTTTAATGGAGTCCTTGCTTTATTGTATAAACTGACATAGAACTCACATGAATTATAATTTTGTAGATCAAAATAGAAAAGTACTACTCTAGTGACCAATTAATCCACTTTGAAATTGCTATGGGCATTGCACAAGGTATCCTCTACCTTCACAATGAGTCCAGTTGCAAAAGTATTCACAAGTATCCCAAAACCATCAATCTTTTGCTAGGTTGTGATATGAAACACCAAACTTTGGACTTTCGAATAGCAAGAATTTTCGTGGACTTAATGCAAACATAGCATTAACTATTGATCGAAGATAGTGCCAAATGAATCACTGGTAAGACTCTTTCCCACTCCAAACTCAAGATGAATGTGCAAAATAATTTCATCTTGAACGCAGATTGAAGGCCAGTCATCTTAGTTTTGGCAAATCCCATTTGTATGTATCTTGCTCTCATTTAGGCAAATATAAGGTCACTTCTGATCATCACTCCTTCTGTTGAATTAGTTTTCATAGTTTGGATTATTATTTTAGTACCATGATCAATCTTCATGTTATTTTTTATTTCCTTTTTTATTGAATTCCCTTTAGGTTGGATTCATTTCATGGCCAATCACGCTTGTATATTATTTGAGTTATACAACGCTGCTTCCATACTATTAGTGTTGGTGTGCTAGCTTCTGGGTATTGGAAGCCATGTTTGCTCTTGCATATATTGAGAGTACAAGATAATTTATACTTCAGTTTTTGGGTACATGAGTACAAAATAATTGAATTTAAACTTGAATGGGAAGAAGTCTTATTTAAGCTTTTTCTTTTCTCATTGTTACTTCACGGACCACATGGAGCATAAACTTCTAAATTCATAGTGTTACTTTATATTGAATACTCGACAGGATTGCTGATTCTTTCTTTATAAACTTGCCGGTTATGTGAGGACTTTGAAAAAACCACCAAATGACTTTTGAAAAACAACAAAAAAGAATTAGGAGTCCCACAAATTTCACTTTTCAAAGTTTTTGCTTCTTCTAGTGAAATGTGACAATTGTAACATTTTTACCTGCTCAGCAATCTCCGGTTCAAACTGGTCTTTCAAAACTCAAGTCCTGTCAAAGCGGTCGCTTCTGGGCCTTGAGGGCCCCACCAAAATCGAAATGACCAAAATGCCGTTAGGCTTTCCAAGCACCTTCCTGAGATCAAGTGATCTCCGGAATCATCACTAAAACCGTCGAAGTGACAAAAATACTCACAAACCTTAAATGATTCACTTCTGGCATCTGCTAGCCTGCCAATGTAAAATGTTTATTATGCCTCTTAGCATTCGACAACTTCTCGAGATCAAGCAATGTCCAGAACAAACATCAACACCGTCGGAGCGACAGAAACACTTACAAACCTTTAAACCACTAGAGTGGAAAAAAATCACTAATAAACAGATCGACAATGATACGCCGTAAACAACCCAGTGTCACGAGACTAAAAGCGCCCCTTGGCCATGGCACGTTTCTAAAAAAAAAAAAAACCAGTGACCTTTCAAAAACCAACTCATCACAACCATTAGAATGATGGAAGCACTCGTAAACCTAGGTTAACACTGGCGCTTGCTAGTCCGATATGGTAAAAAATGACCATTTTGCCCCTAGGCACACCTGCACATCTCCAAGAAAGTACTAAGTCCTCGAGATGATACGTCCACCTTTCCAAGACTATCTCCAAACAGTTCCAAATGTTCAATATGCCATTCTAGCCGACTCTAGACCCATTCTGGTGGTATCCGATCAAAATGACCAATTTTCCCTTAGGCACTTCGGCACGTCTTTGAGAAAGTACTAAGTCCTCAAAATGGTAAGTTCACCTTTCTAGGACTGTCACTGGACAATCCGACATGTTTAATTCGTCATTCTAGTCAACTCTGAATCCATTCCAATGATACCTAGTCGAAATAACCATTTTGCCCCCGAGCACTCTAGCATGTCTTTGAGAAAGTACTAAGTTCTCAAGACAGTAAGTCCACCTTTCTAAGACTATTCTCGAACAATCCGATATATTCAATATGCCATTTCAGTCTATTCCGGCCTCATTTTGGCAAGTTTGGGTCAAAATGACCATTTTTTCCCTAGTAACTCGGGCACTTTTTCTAACCATATCAGCTCTGGGAATCAAACCGGAGTACATCATAGACGCTCCACTAAAGTTCACTTTTTCTTCACTTCCCTAACTAAAACGTACCGTCAAATGACTTGAAAAGTGTGCACATTAGGAAATTCCTCAAAGCCTGAGTGATAGGATTTTTATCGATACGGTTTGATGGTTAATAACATATCCTGAAGATCATGATCTTACGGCTCAAAGAATGATACTTTTCTAGCACTCAGGAAAAATAAAAGCACACATCCCGGTGTTGGTTTAAATCCCACTTACCTGATTAAAACGCATCGTCAAATAAAAGCACACATCCTAGGGACGGAGCGTGTGCTATATGCACCCAAAATTTGATTAGATTGGACAATACTTGCCTTGCATCCTAAGGTGGGGTAGTGCCACGTGTCACCCTATGAGAGGGTCACACTTGGCGCATGTAGCACATACGCCCCATCCTATTTTTTTGGCCTATAAATACTAGGCCACCCCCAGCTCAGTTCAAAAACAAAGACAGTGAGAAAACTCTACCACAATAGCTCCAAAACCTCTGAAATTCCAAAAATTTCAAGTCTCTCAAAGATTCAAGCCTCTTCAAGCTCAAGCTCCTTCAACCATGGTGGATTGAAGAAGTCTAAAGGCCAAAGGTAAACTTCTATTTAAGCTTATGATATTCCCTTTTGTCTTTTCTCCCTCCTAGCTCACTTGAGCTATGCTTTCTTTTTAAAACCAATCGTCAACCACCTCTTCTTGTGTGCTTGCAACAAGTGAGCTCTTAGGCCATGCTTAGATGAATGCTTGTGAGAACCACCGGTTGGGGGACCTCTCATAAGCCTAACTGAGAATAGTATGGGCCTTAAGCTTCTTGCTATGTGGTATAACCTAACCTTGCATATTCATGACCCTTTACATCTTAGTTGTTATAATGCTCATGTTATGCTTGCCTTGGCTTCATTTTTGTGTTTCAAACCTTTTTCAAACTAGCATTGGTTTTACCTTCATGTGTTCTTCAAAGTTCATTTTCAAATGGTTTTCAAAAAGTACTTCTAAAGTTCTTTAAATTGGAGTTTATTGAAGTTCAAGCCAAGAACCCTAGCTTTTCATGCCTTAAAAAACCCTCCTAAAACCCCTAATATATACCTTTGCATCATTGTGTTTTTTAGGTTGCATAAAAAATAGTTTTCAAAACCACCCTCTCTGAAAGAGGTTTTCAATGTTTTCAAAGCTTTCAAAACAACCCTCTCTTAAGGAAGTTTTCAATGTTTTATTTCTCTTGAGTTTTGAGGTTGGAATGGTCCTAATGGAGCCATCTTTTAAGTGGTTTTCACAAAATCGACCATATGAGCCTTTGCTCATTTAAGTGGTTTTCATTTTGTCAAACTAGTTTTCCAAACAGCCCTCTCAAAAAAAGATTTTCAAAATCTACATTCTCTTGAGTTTTCACCAAAATGGTCTTCAAAATGACTTATTCTATATATATTGATTTTCAAAGTTTTAACTCTCTTAGGTTAGTATTTGGAATGGTCCCAATGAAACCCTCTCTCGAGTGGTTTCCAAAAATAAACCAAATGAACCCTACACTTGCTTGAGTGGTTTCGATAAAATGGTTTTAAAAAACTCAAAACACTCTTGAGTTGTTTTTCCAAAAGGTTTTACATAGAATGATACTTTTCTAAACACTTCTTCAAGTTTTTCATATAAAATGATAAGGTTTCTCACATAAAATGATAAGATTTTTACATGAAATATTGGCTTTCAATATACCTTTTCAATTTTCATGCATAAAACCACTTTTCCAACCCTTCCAAAACCATTAGGATCAAGCCCTAGTTCAAAACCACTATTCCAAAACCACTAAGTCCAAACCCTAGTTCAAAACCACCTTTCCAAAACCCTAAGTTAATTCAACCCTAATTGGCTAAACCCTAGGACACCTCCAAATCCTAAGTTAACCTATTCTAAGTTAGTTAACCTGGGCAATGCTAGGGATAGTCGATTATTCAGTTGGCCTTTTAACAGTCGCTTCCAAGACATGTGGCAATTCTTTTGATGGTATTTCTGGCAACCGAATTGAGAAATCAAATTGAAAAAACCAAAAAGAAAGTTGTACTATACTTTTTCTTTTGTCGAACTTTAATCCCCTTTAGCAACAAAAGTTCCCCGCTGTACCTTCCCCAAAGACTCTTTCCCACTGTCGCCGGCCCACAATCTTTTCTTACCGTCCATTGTCCCTCCCACCCACGCAAAAAATTTCTTTATTGTGGAAGTTACGCTTCATCTTCGTTCGAGCTTGCCAACACTAGTCTTCCTTCTTCTTGTGCAATAAGTTATCTCTTTCGACAAAATCTCTATGCCTATAATGACAAAAGGCTCTCTTTGGCAGTCTGAGAGAACTTTGGGACTCTAGAGTGAAGGGACCCAGGGTTAATGAGGGAAAACCAGACGATGTGGTTGTAGGATCAACGCCACCGCCACCCCTAACTGTGGTATCTTCATCAACGATGGCAGCAGCAATGACAAACTGGTTAGTTGCGTTTGGAAGAACGCAGGTGAAGGGATGTTGGTGCATGGATAGAATGAAAGAAATAAAATTTAATCCGAGGGGAAACATTGGGGAAGATTTGTATAATTTTTAACTATTTAATCCCACTACTCCAAACTAGAAATCTTACAATTTTGTATTGTTTTTTTTTTAAGCAACCGGCATTAGTAAATTACCAGTTTCCTTGCAATTATTAAGTACACGTGTTGAATTCTGGAAACTAGAGTGTAAAAAGGACTATAAAAATGTCTGTCCTTAGCAGTCCTTACCTAACCTTAGGTTAACCTAACCGTAGTTAGTTAATCCTAAGTCATACCAACCTTAGGTTAATGACTCGCCCCCAAATGTAGTATTCTTACAATTGGAGTTAGTTACCCTGTAAGAGTATGGGGGTCGTGATGAAGTATAAACTGGACAAAACTGGTATCGTTCTCTCCCAAGGGACCTAGCCAAATCTAAGCTCTAGCACTCAACTCCCACCAAACTAACCTAGGATTGAATTGCAATTATGTGAGGAATTGGATCTAAAATAAAAAGAAAAATAAAAGGACCAAAAATCTTTTAGCTTTTGATGGGGTTTTGGATTCCTAAACTATTGCAATGAAAATTAAAGCAATTAATAACTAGACAATTAAATTAAAGCAAACTGAAATTAAAGTCTTGGGATCAATTGTTCCAACCAATTTCAAGTCTTGGAATTCGAAAGGAGATAATTTTATAACTCAAATCTTTCAACTACGTCGTGAGTTTCGGATTCGAAAGTTTTAGCGATAAAAACGAGGTATTCTTTAGAAATTCAACTCCTAGAATAAATCGAGTTTATAGATTCATGGACGAATGTCATCAGTTCACGCAACGTATATACTGAGTGAAGACTCACGCATACCCATTACCGGACATAACCAATCGACCAAGTTTTCAATGGTTTCTAGAATGAAGAACAACAAGAACAATACAAACACAATATTTAGCTTGAAAATCCAAAATACACCCTCCTATGGTCAACCAAGACCTCCAATCGGTTTTCATGCTCAATCCTGAGATGGGGGAAGTTAGCTACTCATATTCAACAAGAAAGAACTTCGAAATAAAGGAATACAAACTAGAAATACAAATTTAAAGCAAGACAATAAGTGGAAACACAGATTTAAAGCAAGAAATTGAAGAACTTGTATTAAAACTAATGTATGAGAGATTACAAGTACAATGAAACAATAACTAAATTAAATCTAAGCTATTCTAAGTTAAAAACTATGAAAACTACCTAAAATGGTCGCCTCTCGCCGCCCCTAGCTTCCATGTGTTGAACAAAAATGAAAATGGGTATTTATAGGTACAAGGTTCAAAACCTAAAATTTGTCAGATTTTTTCCTTTCCGTTCGAATGGCTCAATTGGCATTCGAACGCCTGACCAATTCTGGGATGCAAGCTCTCGGGACGTTCAAACGGCTGCCTGGGTGTTCGAACTCTGAACCAGTTTTTTATCCATCTGTTGCAGCTCGATTTTAACCACTTTAAAGATCGATTCAGCCAATTCACATTCGAGAAAAATTTGTAGCCCTTGAAGTCTTTCCAACGCTGTAAAAATCAACTCAATCGGAGATCAGAGTAAAACGCTATGTCCAAAATACCGAGATAGGTTTTCAGTGAAATTCTGAAATTTGCCTTGGCATTCGAATGACCAAACACAGGTTCGAATGGCAAGGCAAAATTTTAATTTTTAGGTCTCGGGCCATTCGAACGCTGGGTTTGGGCGTTCGAATGGTAATTTTCCCCTGTTTTCACTTTTTCTTGATTTTGAGACCCTTCAAAGCCAAATTGGTCGATGCCTATTAGACACAAACATTTGTAACTTCATGAGATCTTTCCAACGGTGTAGGACTCAGATCATTCAGACATCCATAGCAAAATATGACCCCCTTTCGCATGATTTTGCCCAACAAAATTTTCTCGTTTTGCATGCCACAAGTCCTAGATCATCATTAAAGCTCCAACTCCATCTCTTTAGCATTAAAAACCTGAGAAGACCACCAATTTGAGATTATTCACAGTATACAAATAATATAATACAAATACACCTATTCTAAGCCTAATAAAGGCACATTAGAGACAAATAATTGCACTTTTGAGGTGCAATCAGTTAACCTAACCAAGGTTAGTGAGCTCCAAGTCTCCAATTCCATTCCTCTTTCAAACCACATTTTAAAATTCCAAGCGATCTTTCAAAAAGTTTCCAAAAACATCAAATTCTCTTGAGTTTTCAAAAATCCTAACTCCAAAAGTCTTTTCAAATGCTTTCTTCTCTTAAAAATATTTTCAAGAGATCTTTTAAACTTGTCTAAAACAAAAGTGACTAGACACTTAACCTTTTCAAAAACTATTTCCCAAATTATTTTTCAAAAAAAAAAAACTCTCAACCCTAAGGTGGTCCTAACCCTCTCATGGTTAGGGTATCTAAAAGAAAGTGATACATTAAGTGTAACCTTCAAGGTTCATATTAGGGTTCCAAAACCCTAAATGTCTTTCAAAATTTCTTTCCAAAAATGATTTTCAAAAATCACACTATTGAAGCAACCTTAGTCCTTCCATGGTTAAGATTATTCAAAAAAAAAAAAAAGTAAGATATCCAACTAGAGTTTCCTAACCATAAAAGTCTTCAAAATTCTAAAGGAAGTTTCATTCCCTTTTTTCTAAAAATGCTTTCCAAAATCATAGCCTTAAAGGAGTTTAGTTTTTCAATAACTAATCTCTTAAAGGTGATGAGATGTTCAGCATACCTTTCATAAGGTATACAAAAGCTTTTCAAAGATAAGTTTACAAGAGCTTTTACCCTTCTCAAAAAAATCTAAATTCCATTTTCAAAATCTTCGAATCAAACTTTCAAAAGATTCCAAGACTATTTTAAGTTGATTTAAAAAATATTCCTAAACTCTCTTGAGTTGCTTTCAAAAACATTTCAAAACCCCCTTGAGTTGTTTCAAAAACATTCCAAAACTCCCTTGAGTTGTTTCAAAAATATTTCCAAACTCCCTTGAGTTATTTCAAAAATATTTCAAAACCCTCTGAAGTTACTTTTAAAAATACTTCAAAACATCCCAAGTCGTATTTCAAAGGCACTTTAAAAAATCTCCAAATCCATATACAAGTCAAAACTACTCAAGTTTCAAAAACCTTTTAAGACTTCAAGAATCCATTTCCAAAGTCGTGCTCCAACACGAACTACGAATGATCTAATTCTCGCCAAATGAGATACATAGGCAACCTTTATAGGTACGTCATAACCCTTATTTCAAATCAAATTTTCTTTTCAAAACTTTCCCTCAATCATAACCCTTATTTCAAG
Source organism: Euryodendron excelsum (assembly GCA_033060915.1). Lineage (NCBI taxonomy): Eukaryota > Viridiplantae > Streptophyta > Magnoliopsida > Ericales > Pentaphylacaceae > Euryodendron > Euryodendron excelsum. Next base: position 11,892,997 of record CM065386.1, on the reverse strand, counting down.
TCAAATGTCCATTTTTGAAACTGATCGCTCCAGAAATGTATGATAAAACCGCAAGTGCACGACCGCAATGTAATAATAACTCGGTAAAGTCCAAGGTCGATCCATAGGGAAGAGGGTTAGCGCATTCAAAAAAACTTACCTTGGTTCAGAAACCCTTGGGAAACACTCAATAAAATAAAAAGAAGATAGTTTTGAAAGATTTTGTTTTAACTAATCTAAACTATTTAGAATTAATAAAAGAAAATATCAAAACCAATTGTTCCAATCAATTGCTTCACTCAAAATTCAAATGGAGGTTTTTGATAACTCAAATCATTGAATACGTCGTGAGTCTTTGATTCAGAAGATTTAGAGAAAAAAAAAACTTTTATTCTTTAACAACCAAACATAGAATAAATCAAGTTTAGAATCATAGATGCATACCATCGACTTGTGCAATAAATATACTAAACTAGGATTTTTTGCATAAATATTCCAAGCATAATGAAACATTTAAGTTTTCATAAATATCTAAACTTTGATTCCAAAGAATTAAGAAGAATGAGATAAAATCATTGAAACCCTAGTTACTTCCATTGTTCATCCAATATCTTCACAATTAATCTCAATTTGAGAATTAGATACGCAAATGTATATTGAAATCTATTGAAAATTGTTTAATCTAATTACAAGAATTGAAAGACTACAAAAAAAAGCTTTAAATTTCTACTCAAATCTACTCCTAAAACTCTTAAAGAAAACCTAAAACTCGTAAAAACTAACTATATCCAAAATAGGAGACCTATCCCAGCTTTTATAGGCTTTGAAAATCTACAGTTCCCATTAAGCGTTCAAATGGTGTACACTGGCGTTCGCCCATTCAAACGCCTTTCTGACGCATATTTGACTCTAATTCAGCTCTCTAAATTTTTTGACGCGAATCGAACCTGATTCTGATAGTTGACCCTATTTGACACACTGTTCAAATGATTCACCATAACGTTTGAACGCTAGCCTTGCCTTTCGAACAGGGCGTTCAAATGCCCTTCTCTACCTTTCGAACGGTTGTTTACAATTTCAATCGAATTTGTCCTTTTTCCCATGAGAATCCTGTTTACACCAAATAAACTAAGTTAGTGATTACTTAAGATTAAAACAACATAAATAAACCTACCCTAAGTCTAACAATTAACTAATTAAGTCATGTAGATTGCTCTTTTGGAGGGCAATCACACTCCCCAACTAGCTTTTTGCTTATCCCAAATCTAACACAATGAAACCCTAGAATGGAAAAAACATCAAACAAAGAAGATTAGGGAGTAAGAACCTTACCAAAATGACGATTAACCAGTGCAAACCAACAAAAAAGATGAACTTAGTCACTGGATGAAGAACCTAGGGCGCTATCACGAGATGAGGAGAGAAAACGAGACGTAAAACAGAAGTGACCCTGAAATTGCTGATATTTGAATCGTGAGTGTGCGATCGTGCGGTAATATGGGCGCTATCGCACGCTTGCTACCTTCATGGTCTCTTTTTCAATTGTAAAAATTAAAGTATTAACTAAGGTAACAAAAATAATTTATGAAACTAAGATAATAATTAAACTATTAGCTAAGGGCTCTTGTTCTAGTGGAATTACTAATAAGATTTAATTTTAAGTTTTTTTGTGCTCCAGTGATGCAATAATTTCTATGAATTGATTCCAATATCGAGGTATAATTCATATATATTTCTTTTTATACTTATATATAGAACAATATAAAAAATATTTATTCAAACATAAATAATAAAATACATGCTTAAAAAGATATTTTGACCAATAGGGAATAGGGAGTGCTTTAAGAAAACTAAACGAATTAGGGAGTTTTAATTTCAAGGAAATGTCGCCTTTTTTTTTTTTTGTTAGTAGTAATATTGCAAAGATTTGTTTCTTTTTTTCTTGGGATATAGATGCAGAGAAGTTGTATACTTTTCTCGTATATGTAAGATGGGTATTCACAGTTAAAATATATCGAAAGTTTACTAATATATAAAATTCCTTTTTGTTTCTAATAGCATAATGAATATTGTGTTATTCACAGATTTTGTATATTATAGAATGTGTAGTTAAAAATTTTGTAATCTCTTTATATAGATAAAGAGATTCAAATCTTGGACATGAACAAAAAGGAAGGAATTTCCATTATGACAACCAAAGATGCTATGCGGTCTTAATTTTGAATTAAATGTGTTATTTTAAAAAATATAGAAAAAATCTAACATGGGAAACATATATCACCATTAAAAATATAGAAAAATTCTAATTTTGAATTACGCGTTACCATATCTAATCTCCATTTGTCATGTCTTATCCAACGCAATTTTTCCATAACAAATCTTCTCTCCCAACTACATTTAAATTTTTTGTTTAGATTTTTTAAACTTTGAATACTATAAAATGTGGTCAGAATTTTTAATTTATTAGGCAACTGATTTTAATTTCCTAAATTCTCTCTCGATGTGGCATATCTAATCTCATCTAACATAATCTAACCTAATATTGACGCGATTTTGTTGGTAAGAATGAATTTGAAACAATATTAAATTGTATTCAAGCATCAAAATGTACAATTTTAAAAAAAATGTACAATTAAAAAGGAATACAATTTATATTTACGTACATGTTCTAAATTTTTTTTTTTAAATGTGCAATTTTCATTGACAAACCATTTGTATTCTTTCAACACATGATATATTATGAAATGGCTGAGACAAAAGATTTAGATGGACAGAATAAAGGATGCATAATCCATCGCTAATTAATTTAGGGCAGTGATTTCTTTTCTACATAAAAAGAAAAAAGAAAAGAATCAAAATGAAATAGCAATTATGTCTAACGAAAAGCAAAAAAATTCCTTGATGGACAAACCGTAAAAAGAAAAAATAAAGGAAAAATGAATAAGAAAAGTAATAAAATCCAACTACTGAAGTATTGAATGCAATGATAAACTCCTAGTGAAAAGAAAAATGAAAGAAAAAATGAATAAGAAATAGAAAAATTTCAATTACTCAAAAATTCCTTGGCTCTTCCTAAACTTTTAAACTTCTGCTCAAGTTTCATGACTCTTTCTCCACTCTTAAACTTTCAAAAGTTCTTTAGTTCTTTTCAACTTCTCTAAAGGATGATAATCTGTTCTGAACTTTAGTAAATAACAAATCAAAATAGAGGCTTCATTAGACAAAGAGAATACAATGATAAATTTACCAATAGTATCCAAAAAAAATTAAAAATTAGTAAATTACACAAAAGTCATAAAGATACCAAAAAAAAAAAAAAAAGAACAAAGGACAACTGAATTCACAATAATTATGCATACAAAAAAAATATGAGATGAAATATAGAGATTAATCATTAGAAAGAAAACTATAGAGATTCAATGTGAGCCTAACAGAGATGAGTAAGAGCGATATAATATTATAACATATGTGCATAGTTTCGTTTTGAAAATTTTTCTTAATGCGAGATTTTAGGAATTAGGTAGAGATTTTAGGAAGAGGATCAATTAAGGATTTATTGACCAATCAATATTATCACTCAACTTTTTTGAAGTTTTAAATGTTTAAAAAAAATCAAAACAGAGAGAGAATGCATGTGCGGATTTTGCTTGAATATTTTCTTAATCAATAAATTTCAGGATTTAAAGAGAGATTTTAGGAATTTTTTTTTTCAAATCCTAAATAACTTTTTGACCAATCAGGTTTTAAAACTCTAACTTTTTTGCCACGTGGCTTCCTCATATTACAGAATTTTTAGAAAATTAGCATTGAGCTTTTAGAGGCCTCACAATCTCCACTACATTCTTATATATATATATATATATATATATATATAAGTATAGATTAGCAACAAAAGTGGTAATTAGTACATAACGTATTAGCAATGGATACCTCTTCATGGGCTTGTTGTATTTGGGTTGCTTAGTTTTCTAAATACAAAATTTACCATAAAAATTAAAAAAATGTACATTTAAATTTTTAACATATATTTGAAAAATAAATACTTGCTATAATTTTATTTGACTATGTATTTTAGAATACATAAATTTCAAGCGAAACAAAGTTACTGTTAATTTGTGTCACTAAGCAAATTATTTACCATACTATTCCACGAATTAATGATTTCTCGCCATTTGAGTTAGTTTTATCTCTTATAAGTTAATGTTATTTCTCTTTATTTAATTTTTTTAATTAATTAATATAATTAGAATTCAATTACATAAAACCCTTTATATTTTGGGTTGTTTAATTTTTTATATGATTTCACATAAATCATTACAACTAAATAAAAAATAAATAAAGATACAAGGAGTTGATTGGAATTAATTTATTAAACCAGTATTATGATTGGTACGAGTCAAAATAGTCTCGTGTGTATTTAGAATTAAAAAAAAAAACTCTAAATCTAATTTATAAAATATAAGGAGTATGGAAAAAATTTGTTTCCCAAATTTCCCTCCAAAAAAATGGCACAATACTTCTCACGTTTATTTTCCTTAGCTTTCTCAGTCCTTGTAAACCCTTCTACCGATCTCAATCAAAAGAAAAACAATCTCTCTCTTCTCTATTCTCTCTCTCCCACAATCTTGTATGTCTGGCTACATATAGAGAGAAGAACAATCTCAATCTGTTTCTCTCTTCCTCCTCCTCAGGTACGACGCTTCTTACGGTTTGCAATCTGATTATTTAAGCTTAGATTATTTGTTAATTCAATTCGTAAGAAACCCTAGTTGGATGCTTTAAATTTGTTGCTTTGATTTCGTGTAATCAATTTCTAGGCTGATTTGCCCATAACGAGAGCCTCTCAACGCCAATCTCTAACCCTGAATACTACCTATCTCCTCCTCACACGATTTAGAGTTTTGTTTTCTTCACCAAGCCAGGTAACCTGTCAGAGCACGCGATGACGAGGTGATTACACCCTAAAAGTGTAATCATAAGCCCTTAATTTGTACTTTGTTAGACTTATATTGTAATTAATTATCTTATTTTAGTTAGATATTTGTTTGAGTATGTTTTGTATGTGTTTTGTAGGTTATATAAGCTAATAAAGGTGAAAAGAAAGCAAGAATAATCAAAGCGGGTTCACGGCGAATAATTTGTTCATGAGAATTCAGACCTATCTCGGTATTCTGGCCATAACTTTTTGCTCCGATGTCCGATTGAGCTAATTTTTGCATCACTAGAAAGACGACTTCAAGCTCTACAACTTTGCATTTAATGTTCATTGGCTGAATCAAGCTCTAGGGTGGTCAAATAATGCTTCGAAGTTTCTACAGTTGAATAGTCATGAATAGTACCCGTTCGGACGGTTACTGTTCATGAACAGTACTTATCCGGACAATGAACAGTACCTTCCGGACGGTTACTGCTCACCGTCCGGACGGATTTCAAACGGGCATCGAACGGACCGTCCGGACGGTATTCGGACGGTTACTGTTCATCTAGATTGTGTTTTTTGCATCTGAAGCAGCGTTTGTTAGGGTTTTTTGTAAAGTTTTTGGTTAGTTAGGGTTTTTTTTTAGCAAGGGGGTGGCGGGAGAAGCTCTCTAAGGTTCTTTTTTTTCCAGTTTTCTTCATTTTTAGCTTAGATTTAGCTTTGTAATGTTAATGTAGGTATAAAAACTTGCAGTTTTCTTCCATTGTATTGTATTTTCTTTCACTTTCTTGTATTTTCCTTCATTTTTTTTGAAACCAAACATCTTTAATATTCAAGTAAATTTTATATTTAAGTCTCTACATGCTTTCTTTACATTCCTACATGTTTTTTTATGATGTAATCAAGTAGCTAGAATTTACATTGGGTTTAAATGTGAAATTCACCCAAATAATCCAAGGAATTCATTTGGAGGTATCTCATAGATTAATTGTCATATTTTCTTAGAATTCAAATTTCTAGTAATTATGTGTGGAATTTTAGAAAACTTAGATTATTGACTAAATTTGAGAATTTTCATCACCCAAATCAATGGTATTAATTTGGGACTCTTGACTAGAAAAATACTTCACAATTGCTAGAAATTCATTCCCAACAATTGATTAAAGATGCCTTAGAAAACCTAGGTTATTGACTATGTTTGGCTAATGAATGCACAAACCACAAATTTGGTATTAACTAAGTTGAATCGATGGTATTAACCTTTGATTCCCCATTGAACATGTATCTAATTTCAATTACTTGAGAATAATTGGTTTTCAAAGCTAAATCCTCTTAATCAAACACACTTAAATGTTGTGTTTGATTTGAGTTATAAACCCCATTGGAAACCTTGGATGAAATTGAGTGATTGGATCATTTAAGCCCAATTCCCCTTTAATTGCTTTAATTCTATTTTCATTTTGCTTTACTTTAATTGTCTAGTGTTAATTGTATTTATTTTCATTGCAATAGGTTAGTAATTCAAAACCATCATCAAAACCCAAAATATTTTCGGTCTTTCTATTTTCTTTTTTATTTTAGATCTAATTCCTCACATAATTGCAAATCCATCCTAGGTTAGGTTAGTGTGAGTTGAGTGTTAGAGCCTATATTTGGCTAGGTCTCTTGGGAGAGAACGATGCCGTATTACCGGTTTATACTTCATCGCGACCCCTGTACTCTTGCGGGATGCTAACTCCATTTTGTAGGAATACCGCATTACGAAAGCGAACCATAAGGTATAGCATGCGATCGTGCGGTCCTTTGTCCTATGAAAAAACCTCTTTGTGCTATTAGCGCGCCATCGCGGGATCCCCAATCTGCTATATATGCACTGTTTTGACCTCTCTATTTTCAGCTGCCACGAACACAGCTACATTTATATATGTATATGGCATTGTGAGAGGATATAAAGGTAAGGTTGGTGTTGGATAATGGAAGAGTTGCACCTGTGCATACCAGTACATCTTTTTGCTACAATATATATTGAAACATGCTTTCATTGATTCTACATCAATACATAATGCATTTAGTTTATCATATTAATTACTTTTGAACATTTCATGTCTGTTATAGTTGCAGATTTGTCAATGAAGCATTAAGTTGTTTATCAAGCTTGGAGGTATGTCCCAGACGGTGATGGACTACGAGATGCAAAGAAAAAATGCAATTGAAAGTCACAGTACAAGCATGTCCCAGATGGTGATGGACTACGAGATGCAAAGAAGAAAAAATAGAATTGAAAGTAACAATGCAAGGCTTGCAGATTTAAATTTAAAAGGATTGTCAAATTCATTGTTCAATTCAAGTACATGTTCTAAGCATGGAGGTAATCAGAAGAAAAACAAGAATAAAAATCATGATGATGATGAGTATCTACCTTTAGATGAGGAAGGAACATACTCATCAACCGAAAATGACCATTCATCTCAATCTCGAGTAGATAAGGTAATATTTGTGACAGCACTTGGTAATGACTTGGTTTGAAAGATTTTGTCAACTAAACAAGTTGCCCCTGATCACGTTATACCTAAACCAAAGGAGTTTTTTAATTAGCTGGTTCCATGATGCTCAATTTTATAAATCAATTGTCACTAATGACTTTATTTTTATTTTCATAACAATACTTATTATTTAATAACATCGTCGCTTTTCATGTTCATGTTTTTCTAATGCATTGCATTTTAATTTAATAGGTGGCCATGCATTCAGGGAAGAAAAGAAGGAATACATCATCGTCTTCAACCGGGAACTCACTTATGAATTTGCAATCCCCGAGTGAGCCACCAGCCACTACTCTTTTGCTGAGTTCTTTGCCTTTAGAGCAGTTAGAACAACCACCTGTGGTGACTAATCAATCGCACAATATTGATCACTCTGAACCAAGTGCACCAATTCCTATTGTTACGAGGGGTGTAGATAAAATGATAGTTTCTTTATACTTGCTAGACCCACCGGTGTAACTGCTAAAATAGTAATTGGTAAAATGTCTGCTTAAAAATATTTGTCAGGTGGGTCGGGGTCAAAGCATGTGAGGGGCCTAGTCTTGGAAAAGGATAACTAAACTAATTAATCACAATTCCGGGGAAAGGCTCCTAATGCCAATTTTTGAAGGGTTCAACACATTTTGCGGTCCTTATGCCTCCATGTGTTCAAACCAGCTGGGGATTGCAATTAGAAGGTATTGTCCTATTGAAGGATTTGCTGAGAGATGGAAACTTGTTGACCCAATAGTTAAGGAAACTATTCTACAGTCTGTGCGGGTAATAGTTCTAGACTACTCAACTATAAATGTCTTCTGTTAATAGGTTACAAACTATATATTCAACAGTTTACAAGTACTTTTAACTTATTGTTGTTTTGGTAGGACAAATTTTGCATCACTACTGACAAGGATTTAGATGAGAACAACCCTGTAGTCCTTGCTGTGATAAATAAGAGGGCTAATCTTTTGTATAAAAATTGGAAAGGCAAGATGAGTAAGCATTATCGCAAGTCAAAAAAAGCTATGGTTGATCAATACAATGAACCATGATCCATACAATGAACCATACAGGGGGGTGAAGGTGGATGATTGGAATTACATGATTGATCATGTATTTAAGAGTAAAACATTTAGGGTAAATTTACCACCATTTAATTTCAGGTTAAAATTGTAATGAATTGTGATTAATTCAGTTTGAAGTTTCAGTTTATATTTTTTTGTTGTAGAAACGATCAAAAGTTGGTAGAAAGAATAAGAAAAAGTTGTCGTACGACCATTCCCTGAGATTGAGATCATTTGCTGCTACGATGACCAAAAAGGTGATTATTGATGTTATGTAAAACACACTATAAGTTTTGTATTTTTTAAGGTATATAACTCATCGTTTCAATACAAGTAAATGACTTATGTAGTTGATTGACTTTGCAGCCACGGGCCACAGATGAAGAAATGCCAGATTTTATTTATTATTTTAAGGATGGACATCAGTCAAAAAAGACAAAAGAGTGGCTGCACCCAGAATGCAAGAGGCAATACGTATATATTTAAGCATTATACACTCTTATACAATACTAGCTCGACTATTAGTATTGTCAAAAAATGGTAACTAATTTATAACCTTTGTTTCTTTTTTGATAAGAAGAGATGGTGAAAATTCATGATGATGCTAAGGCATCCGGCATACATATAACACCGAAAGAAATCTCAAGAAAAGCGCTTGGTGAGAGAAAAGGGTACATCCTTGGGTTTGGGGTAGGTCTGAAACCATCCTCGGGCTATGATAATAAATCTCATTCAAATTAAAAGTTGAAGACTCTTGTATCTGAATTAGAGATACTTCGTGAGGAATGGGAAATAGAGAAAGAGGAGCGAGCTAAGGAGTGGGGGAAGCGAGAAAAGGAGCGGAAAGAGCAACAAAGAGAGAGAGACGACGAGAAGAGGAGCCGCGATGAACTACAAAAAAAATTCGACGAACTTCAGTGTTTGATGATGTAGCAGATGAAGGCATGTGGAAATAGTCAAGGAATTTGGTATGGGTCCATGTCTTACCACTCCAACTCTCTTTAATTATGCAGTTGAAAATAATATGTTTGCCAAAATGGTTTGTACTTATCTGATTCATGTTTAGCTGGTTAGATGATTTAACACTGATGCCCACTCTAGGAACCTCTACCAAGTTTGTGTAATAAAACTCCTCTGAGTTCGGTCTAGGATATTATTATGATTCGTGTCTGATCATCTAGAGAAAACAATTGGAAAGTCACTGAATTTGTAACAAAATCAAATTGCCTCTCACTTTTGCTCAAAATCAAATTGACCATTGGACAATGAATAAGACACAATGGTTATTCACTTTTTTTGTTCTGCCTACATCAAGTTCAAATTTTGTAAGTCTTTTGTAATCACATTACAATTTCTATTTTATGAATGTTATTAATGAAATCTTTTGTTTTTTGTGTTTATTCTTTTACAGATTGCTGATGGCCATTATGGACGAAGATTTTGTGGGACGAAGTTTTGGTGGGATGAAGATTTTAGATGTTAATATTATGGCTAATTGCACATGTTATTTTAGGTTAGTTTGTACTTATGAATTATAAAGGTTTCCGATTGTGAATATTAGACTTGGCTGGATTAATTTACATGCATTTTAGAATTCTATTGTTTACATAGGTGGATATAGTTTTGTGGATGTTGGCACTGATATTTTTATTGAAATTAAGTATATAGTTTCTTTATACGAAGCTCTGTGTACTTGTTAAGTTAGAATTGATCGATTGTGAATCGTATAGGTTTTGGATAATAATGATCGTCTCCAATATCTTCTTAATAAATGAGCAACTAATTCTTTGGCTACTAACATGTTTTGGTTACGAAAGTCCTTATGATCGTGGAATTTGTAACTACTTATATTGGTCACTATAAGATGACTTTGGCGAACAATTAGCTATAACGACTAATAATTAGTCGCAAAGTGTAGTCGCCGCTGACTAAGTATTGGCAACTATGGGAGTTTCACGACTAACGTCAATGGTTGCCGTATGACATCTTTTGGTGACTAATTACCTTTTGGCGACTACCAATTTAGTCACCACGTTTAATCGCCATTGATCACATATTAGCAACTAACCAAAACTTAGTTGCCATAACATTTAGTAACCTCTAATAGGCCACTAAATAATTTAGTTGAATTCATATTGGCAACTAAAAAATAACATTCAGTGACTATTTTGTTTGCTACTAAACGTGTTTTTTCTTGTAGTGTTCCTTCATGCTTCGATCCCAATCTACCCGGATATACACTCACAAGAACATTGATTACATGGGTCTCTCAACGGAAAGCTCATCATAATAGTAAATGTATGTAACACAAAACAAGAACAATCCAATAACAAAAATCATAAATATGTAAATGTATACGACTTAGCATAGCTTCACGAAAGAATATCCACAGTTCAAATTCTGATCAAAGGATTGACATATATGACTTATACTTAAAAGAATCTTGAAATCATGTATACTCTCAGATCAACTAAGGCCTTTTGAGGTTATAGTTTGACCAAGAGGTATAAGGTATGGAGAATGGAGGATAAAAAGCTCAAAACATGTGTGATCAAGGCATGTAATGATCAATAAGAACACACTTTCAATTTCACAATTTCATTTGATGTTGCTCTTTTGTTTTCTTCTTTCATTGCTTTTCTTTTCAAACATTTAACCTCTTTATTCTTTTTTTTCTCAACTATATATTCTTTTTCCTCTTTTTTTCTTTTCAAATACGTCACCTCTTTCATTGCAAGCTCTCACTAGCACAATGATCATACCTCTTTCATGGAAAGTATTTCAACAATGACTTGACTTCAACAATGATGATATGCATAAGATGTAATAGAAAGAAGCTAAAAAGTTACGGCTCAAAGATGAATAGAATGGCCTATTAATGTATTTGAAGTATACCAAATTTGAAATTCAAAAGAGTATAAATGTCAATAACTTTAATCATCACCCAAACATACGAATCAGAATAAAGTACAATGAATCTATTGAAAGAATGGAAGATGAATAAAATAACCTTGAGTAAATATAAATCCACTTCGAAAAGCGATCGAAAAGTTAACTCTAAAACTCACAAGGTAAAATATCCACTCTTTAAAGTTATATGTACACAAAGAATCAACATAAGATGTTATATAGCATGATAGTACATAACGATGTAATCCCCCTCTTATAATGCTTTTATGACAAAAACTTGTAATGCATCATGATAAGAAGGTAAATTATCAATTAAACTTGAATTTAGTCCAATGAATGACTCTAATCATCTTCAAATCTAAGATTAAATTGACATGAATATTGCTATGATTTTCACAAAATCCTCCTCAACACATTCAATAATCACTAATAAAGAAATATATGAAAAAGTGTGTCAAAGGCACAAACCGTAATACTTGTACCATATGATATTCAAATCTTTACTGAAGAATTCAAGTGGCAAAAGATAGTCAAGATGAATTAACACCTGAGACTGATCAATAAAGCATAACAAGGTTTGATATATATAACAAGATATTTATCAATAAAAAAAAATTTTTTTTTTTATGCAAAAACACAACAAAACTACTCCTCCCCCCCACCTAAAGTTATGCAATGTCCTCAATGTATGAAAAAAAAAATGCAAGATAAACAAGGAATAGAGGAAGAAGGAACAAAAACAGGATGCCAAAAGAACACCCCCCCCCCCCCCCCCCCCCCCCCAATTAGGAAAAAACTATATAAACCTAAAAACCTTTAAAAAGAAATGAAAATCTACTATTTACTCATACTACTACCAAAATTTGAGAGGAGATCACCCAATGATCAAAATGATCATAGAATTTAGAGAAAGTCTCTATTTTCTCTCATTCAATCTCCTCACTCGTTTCTTGCGTTGAGTTCTCGGTCTTGGGCTCCTCTCTCTTTGGTTTTTCTTTATCAGGCTCCTTTCTCTCACCCTCCATTGTTTCTTCCTTCCTCACCTCTTCTTTAGGTATTGCTTCCATTAGTTCAGACACCTTGGGAAAGATAAGTACCTCTTCTTTATCCTCATCCTCATCCACCCTAAAGACTTCCTCCCTTAGTTCAAACACCTTGGGCAGAATAGTTTCATCTATGATTGTCTCAATCATAGGGTTAGTGATGGATTGGTCTTGGTCATTGGGGTGAGAAAGGGTTAAGTTAGTTTCAGCCTCTTGTTTGTGATATACAAGGTTGGGTTGTGATAAAGGTGAAAAGTCATCATCCTCTTGAACAACTAAGAATGGTGTTAAAAGAGCCAAGTGACTCTTTATTTTAGCATTCAGCCTCTCATGGATTTCTAGGCTTGTCTCCCATTCTTGTTCTCAAGCTTTGACTCGTTGTTCTCGAGCTCTCTCTCGTTGTTCTAGAGTTTCATCGAACCCAAAGTACACACTTGTGTGATAGTACACAAATTGTGGAAGTATATCCTCTTGGCTCTCTACATGAGGTTGGTAGGGTGATAGAGGAGATGGTGTATAGTAATATTATGGTAGTGGTATTGAGACGGAGCTTGATAGCACCACCCTGGATGGTAGGTAAGTGGATAAGGGTTTGGTGGTTATAGCATGTATGAGTAGGGATTGGAATTAGTAGTATTTATGTAGTCTCTAAGAGATCGATGAGGAGTTGTAGGTGCATCCCTCATACAATGCATGCTCAAATAATTATCCATAAATAATTCAAACTCAACCTCCAAATCTCCACATAACAAACCACCAATTTAACAAGTTCAAACCGACATGTCCTTCAAATCTCCGTAAAATATTCCACCAATTAGCAAATAGCACCACTCCAACCTAATTAAAAAAAAAACAAAAAGAATTGCTCAAAAATAAAAGATGGAACGAAGTTATCCAAGTGAGCTATTGAGTCTACTCGTGGTCGTAGAATGATGGTAAAGTGCTTCTATCGAAATTAAATATCCAAAGTTTGTCCATCAACGCCAATCACTAAAACTTTCCCAGCAACGGCACCAAAAATTGATCGTACAGAAATGTGTGATAAAACAGCAAATGCACAGCCGCGATGTAGTAATAACTCAATGAAGTCCGAGGTCAATCTATAGGGAAGAGGGTTAACGCATTCAGAAAAACTTACATTAGTTTAGAAACCCTAGGGAAACACTCCAATAAAATAAAAAGAAGATAGTTTTGAAAGAGTTTGTTTTAACTAATCTAAACTATTGAAAATGATTTAGAATTAATAAAAAAAAATCTCGAAACCAATTGTTCTAATCAATTGCTTTACCCGGAATTCTAATAGAGGTTTTTGATAACTCAAATCATTGATTGCGTCGTAAGTCTTTGATTCAAAAGATTTAGTGATAAAAAGTTTTATTCTTTAACAATCAAACCTAGAACAAATTAGATTTAGAATCATAGATGCATACCATTAGATTGTGTAATAAATATACCAAACTAAAGTTTGTGCATAAATATTACCAAACATAATCAAACATCTAAGTTTTCATAAATATCTAAAGTTTGATCCCAAAAAATTTAGAAGAAGAAGATAAAATCATTAAAACCCTAGTTACCTCCATTATTCATCCAAGATCTTCAATCGATCTTCACAATTGATCCCAAGATGAGAATTAGCTACTCAAAGCCATTATAGATACGCAAATATAAATTGAAGTCTATTGAAAACTCTTGAATCTGATTACATGAATTGAAAGACTATGGAAAAACTTTAAAGTTGTACTCTAATCTACTCCTAAAACTCTCAAAGAAAACCTAAAACTCATAAAAACTAACTATATCCAAAACAAGAGACCTATCCCAACTTTTATAGGCTTTGAAAAACTGTAGTTCCCGTGAAGCGTTAGAACGGTGTACACTGGCATTCGGACGCCCTTCTAACGCGAATTCAGCTCTCTAAATTTTTTGATGCAGATCGAACCTGATTCTAACAGTTGACCCTATTAAACGCATCATTTGAATGGTTCACCATACCATTTGAATGCTAGCTTGCCTTTCGAACGGGGCGTTTAGAATGCCATTCTTTACCGTTCGAACGGTTGTTTACAATTTCGTCTGAATTTGTCCTTTTTTGCGTGGGAATCCTATTTATACCCAACAAACTAAGTTAGTGATAATTTAGGATTAAAATAACATAAATTAACATACTCTAAGTCTAAAAATGAACTAATTAAGGCATATAGACGGCACTTTTGGAGCGCAATCAAAAACTTTTTTTCAATCAAAATTTTCTATCTCAAGTCAAACTTCAAAAACTTCCTATTCTTTCAAAAGTATACTTTCAAAGTCAAATTTCAAGCCCCCTTTTTCAAAATTTTCAAAAATGCTTTTAAAAAATGTGCATCATGCATTATTCATCCAAAAAGAGATTATCAAACCCCGTTTTCAAAATTTCAATAAGTGGATATAAAGTGGATAATTAGTAATCGGTGATTCAAGTGAGTGAATTAAGGGTGATTAGATGTGTAAGTACGGAAAGAGTGGTGTAGGGTGATGAACTTAGGATATCTTTCTTACGTATAACCAACTCTTGGACCATGATTTCTAGTTTCAAAGACCAACTCGGAGTCACATTTTC
This sequence comes from Euryodendron excelsum, assembly GCA_033060915.1. Taxonomy (NCBI): domain Eukaryota; kingdom Viridiplantae; phylum Streptophyta; class Magnoliopsida; order Ericales; family Pentaphylacaceae; genus Euryodendron; species Euryodendron excelsum. The sequence goes on along the minus strand of CM065386.1, from coordinate 11,877,962 downwards.
AAAAGGGCTTTACAAAGTTTTCAAAAAGGTTGCTCAAAATCTCTTTTCTAAAAACCTTCTTAAGAATGCATTTTTCAAAACAGTTTCAAAAAACCTAAGTTTAGTCTTCAGATTACACTTAGTTTTAGGTGATATAACACATCTTTAACTATGTTAGGTGACGACTACAAACTTTTTTAAAAAGCCCTAAATCAAATCAAGTTTTCAAGATCAAACCCCTGTCGGACTTGTTCTTTTAGGAGGGTAAGTTCTAACATAGAGAGTACCGTATTTTTTTTCTGAACCAAGACAGGCTCACCAAAAAACCGGAGTGCCACAATAACATGGTGATGATCCAATCTTCCCCCAACTTGTGTTTTCCATCGATCACATTGATTTTCTTTTTTTTTTTTTGTTTTGCGCCAATAGTTTGGTGGGGTGGTTGCCAAGGTTCGAACTTCGGACCACATGAAGGAGTTACAAGCGCCGGCTCACCTGTTGCTCAATCACATTGCTCTTTTTTTGTTAAAAGATTAATGTTATATCAACATAACTTTTTTACTGCATTTTTATACATATGTGTCTATTTGTGGTTTTCCATTTTAAAAAAAATCCACTATTTATCTCATAATTTAAATAAAAAAAAACCACTATGACATTATTCAGATATTTTTTTTATATAAATATTACGTGAGAATAGACTAAATGTTTCCTTTAAACGAGGGTACTTCTGTCTAAATTGTTTAGTCAAGGTAACACATGCTCAGTATATGCCCAAGAAATTTAGTGTTAAAAAAAATAGAATAAAAATAATGTTGCGTAAGATACAGATTTTCATTTCTAATGTGTTTAAAAAAAAAGTGAAAAAACCAAGGCTTCATTTACTTTTATCATTTTGTGTATGGGAAGAATTTAATTTATATATAAGGGAGTGGAGGGACAGGTTTAAACCTCGCATAATAGTTCGAGGCCCCAATCACTAGAGGTATCCTTTGCTCATAAACAAATCTTGGAATAGTCTAAATTGTTTTGCTTAGAGAGCAATGTTAGTTTCTTTCTTTCCTTATTTTTTTTATTTATTTTTGAATGTAAAAGCTGTGTGGCACCAAAACAACAGTACCAGTAAATGATGTAAATCCAACCAGCATCTCTCTGTTCGCTTTGGACATCTAGATTAAATTTTTAGTCATGGTTGAGTTGCATTACTAATTATCATTTGATATCTGTGGAAATGAGGGGAGTTGCTACTAATTTATGTCCAACAGTTGATAAGATCAATAGCTTCATTCATGAAATAAAGTTGTGTTAGTTTAGAATCAACAAAATTATTACAATTTTTTTTATCGATAATGACCATCTGTTCTCCATTTTCCTAGTTTAACAAGTATTTGATATATGAAAGAATACACTAGTTGAACAATCGAAAAGTGCGGCCCAGTGTATGTTGATGCACTCACTCACTCACTCAAAAAATAAGAAGGCAGAAAAGTAGGCACACTAATGAGGTAGAGGATCTAGATTCAAAAAATACTACAGAAAACTGAACATTTGCATGGAAATAAATGGTTCCTCGCTAACAACCCACGAAGCCCCTCCATGGTGATCATATCTTCCAAAGTTATAGTTTTCTTCAGAGTCTGGGGAACAAAAAGAGGTGAAGCATAGTAGTCGAACTTTTCCTTTTCTTTTCTTTTCTCTCTTTAGACTTTTAGTTTTTTTTTAATTTTAATTCAACAAGCAAAAGAGGTTAAGAACACCAACAGAGTCAACATATTGAGCAAAGCAAACCAATAGTGTGACATCATGTAGTTGGCTAAGTTTTGTGACCAGTATATTTCATTATATTTTGGGATGTTAGGTAGTCTATCACAAGTATTTGAAGGTATTTAAACGTCTATTTATTCAAGCTCGTACTAAGAGATGCTTGGATGATATAAAGTGATGATTTTGTTCTTCGCGGGACCTTGATGGACCTCATTGGATCTCAATGGAGGAAATAGAGAGGAGTCTCTATCTAAGCTATTCACGGAATCTCATTAGACCTCGCGGGAAGAAGCCGAGAGGGTCTCTGTCACAATAGACACTTCGGGGGACCTCAAGGGAACTTGCAGGACATCATGTCATCTCGTCAAGAGAAACTGAGAAGACCTTTTTTAGCAAATGGACCTTGCGGTCACGAGGTGTGTGAGATTTTTGACTTTGGATAGTGCGCCATTAAACTTTTTGACCTGCCTATATAAGTGGCACGCCTTTCAAAGTTTATTAAGTGAGCACCTCTCCAAAATACACAATAGAGAAGTTCTCTAAACATCTTTTAAGCTCACAATTGATTCTTAGCAACAAATCATCTTTATCATCATTGAAGATTATTCAAGTTTTAAAAGAGTTCGAGACATGAAATCTGTACCAAAGGGATCTGTATGGTGGCTAAGCATGGTAACGGTGTATCAAGGAGTCGAGCAAGGTCAAGTCAACCTAGTAATCATGGAGTCGATTGGGAATTCGGTTACAAGTGATCTTATAACCGTTTGATATTGGTTTTAGTGCATGATCTTTTTTCCAACAAAGTGGACACGTGATTTTTTTACGGTTTGAGTTTTCACGACGAAAATATCGTGTGTCAATTGTGTGATTAGTTTGCTTGCTTATTTATTATTGACATACGTTGTGATTACACATAACCATAGTCATGATCATTGTAGGTTTGCATCAATACTCCTTTTTTTAGCAAAGCTATAAACAAGGCTACGATTTTCAAATAAAAATAATTGCATAACATTTATACTAGAAAACTCCAGCGATGTCTTGTGGTGTGTCCCAAGTATGTCAAAGAAAATAAAAATAAAAAATTTAGACAACGAATTCTAGAACGGGCTTATTTGGAGAAGGGTGCCATCAAACTATTTTATATTTATATATGCTATGTTTGGAACGCATATTTATCAAGAGAAAAGCAAAGGAAAAAGAAACTGTGAGAGAAAATAGAACAAAATGAAAAAGTATTTTTGTCTTCTTTTCTCTCATATATATTTTTTTTCCATTACCAAATTCTTGATCCCAACATGTATAGTCTTAAAGAATGCACAGTTTTTTTAGTAATTTTTTTCATCTTTTCAAAGCTTAATTGGGTTACCTGACCCACCATGAAATATGTGGCGCGGCCCATGCACTTGAGAATATCACTTTGCTAGGGTCTTTCTATAGAAGTTCCATTTTGTAACCGTAGTTTGCCGAGATGGCTGCCCATGAAAATGAAGGGCATTATAGTGCACACGGCTCTCGTTACTACAAGGCTTGGGGAGGAACAAATATTCACAGCCTTACTCCCTTCATCAATGGTGGAGCCAAAAAAATCAAACGAGGGACAACTATTAATCACAACCAAGTTTTTTTTTTGGTAATCAATAATGGGCATTCGACTTCCACATATATATGGATAATACATAAATAAACTTATTTATACACAATAAAAATGGTTCTTTAAAGCAAATAACTATTTAAGGGGATATTTATGAATTTTCAAGAGAAATTAAAAATATTTCTAACATTGTAGGTAAAAGTAGAATTTAAAAATATATATATAGTGATGGGCCTTTGGTTTTCAAATGTATGGTTCACAAGGAGCCACATTATTGTGTTAAAATTCTATTTGTATAGCATGATCAATTGAGCTTTTTAGTCAAACCAAATTCATGATGACCTCATGAACAGAAGATTTTTTTATTTTTTATTTTTATAGAGAACGGAAGATAGTTGATTATCTAATAAAAACTATCCCTAATCATCATAGATCAGTACATCACATACATATATTGTTAAATAGCCTTTCTCAGCTTTGGATTAGTCAATTTAGATGGAGACAAGTTTGGCGTGAATATATAACAGTACCTTACTGATGATACGCAACAAGTACATGATAGCTGGGGGACATGAAAGCCTTACCTCTTTGAAAAACTCAGAGAATGTCGAAATGGACTATAAAGTAGGAAAAATACTACCAAGAAAACAAAGATTATATCAAATATATGTATACATAAATATATATACCTTTGTAGATGTCCTAAACTCCATCCTTCATCACCCTTCAAGCAACAACTAATATCAAGAGGAAACTCTATGCTGGAGTCTGGACATTAGAATTATTTCCTCGATCACCCCCACAAAAGACTATAGAGATACAAATTCTTGAAGGAAACTAACCAAGTTTGGCTTCTTTGCACCCTCTTATTCTGCCTTCTTCTTTGTTGCCTCGTTCCAAAAGTCTTGACAAACCAATCATGATTCCTTGTGGTTAAACTGTGCCCAATAACCAACCCAACAGTGAGTCCACTTCCATATCCCAAGATTATGATAATCCAATTGATTCCACTTGGGAACTCTGAATCTTTGTCTTGTTGAAAGGTTGAAGGTGGTGGTGGAGATGCCTCTGAATTTTCACATTTCTTTGACAAAGGGTCTCCACATAGTCCTGAATTCCCCTCAAATGAACACTTCACGAATGTATTAAATTGTGCCCCTCGAGGTATAGGCCTCATCAGATGATTATGAGAAACATCTAAGACTACAAGGAATTTGAGTTGGGTAAGTTGTTGAGGGATCTTCCCTGAAAGCATGTTCTGACATAGATCCAATGATTCCAGATTCGTTAGGTTGCCCAAGGATGATGGGAATGCGACCGATAAGTTCATTGTTGGAAAGGTTAAGCAATTGAAGCCTCTTGAGATTTCCTAGTGATTCTGGAATCTCCCCTCTAAATTCGTTGCTTGACAGATCAATGGCTACAAAGGCACTTTGGATCTTCTCAGATACCCTTTGTGTGCCTTTGTTAGCGATTGTGATTGAATAACTATATTAGTAATTCCACTTGTTATTCACAGTATGATCCTGAAAACTTGAATTTGTCTGCATATATGTCAAACTACCTTCTACAAGGACCATTTTCATTGCAATCAACTTTTGGAAGTATTCTAACGGCATTTCACCCGAGAAACCATTGTGAGAGAGGTCAATGATGCGCAACTGTAGAAACTCTGGATCATTGGTAATAAGATCCTCAATGGTCCCATGAATTTGTTTTATGGAAAAATGAGGACCTGCAATTTAGGAAGAGCTCCCAACCAATTAGGAAAAGCATAAACTATCCGATTATTTCCAAGAGCCAAAATCTCGAGCTTTGAACAATTTAGCAATGTTCTTGGCACCTGCCCTTGCAATTGATTTCGACTCAAGTCAATCATCTTCAATTGGCAGCCACTCACGAACATTTAAGGAATAGTATCTTGGATACTGTTGCCACTTGATTCAGCAATAACGGGGAACCACTAATAGTTGCCAAGCATTGGGGAATTGGGGCGCTTAAGTTGTTATCAGACAAATCAAGGGTGGAAAGAAAACTCTTGTTGCAGATTGATGGTGGAATTTCTCCACTCAACATATTGCCCTCGACATTATATATCTGGGTGAACTTTGGGGGAATTGGGAGTGATCCTTGCAGCCAGTTGTATCCGAGATCCAGAAATTCTAGAGATCTCCACTCAATGAGAGCTTGATTCTGATCGAAGCCTGTCAGAAAGTTGCGACTGGCCCAAAAAATAGACTTTCTTTACACGAATTCCACATCAAGTTGGTATTTAGCCATGGAATTCGTTATTCTCAAGGTTTAGCACCGACAATTCATCTTGGAATTGCAGGAAATCTGGGAACTCCTTTAATTTGCACGAGCCCAATCCTATGAGATCGAACTTTGGAAGCGTAGCATTGTTGCAGTTTTTGGTGAGCACGGTTAGATTGTTTCGATTTAATTGAATCCAGTTCAGGCTTTGGACCCTAAGAAAAATGCCTACATCCACTGAACCACCCAAGTTATCGGAAGCAAGATTAAGGTATTCAAGACACTGGAGTTGATAGAATGAGCTTGGAATTGGGCCCTGCAGTTAATTGTCCCCAAGATCTAAAAACGTTAAAACGAGTGGGATTCGTAAGCCGAGATGGAATCTGACCCGAATTTTTGTTGTTCCTAAGGTCCAGATGTGTGAGCCAGGTCAGGTTACCCAGTAAAGCAGGAATTGTGCCAGAGAAATTGCTTTCCATGAAACTTAAAATATTTAAAGATTCAAGGTTACCAATAGAACCTGGAAGATTTCCAGAGAAACTTGTGCCAACTAATCTCAAATCCTTAAGGGGACTAGTATGGTAAAAGTCTGGAAGATGACTCGTATGATTAATATTGTGGCTCACACTTAAATACTGCAACTTAAGTAGTAGAAGCATGCCACTTGGGAATTCACCATATAAGCCACAGTCTTCGAGAACAAGATCTGTCAGTGTACAAAAAATTGCCAAGATATGAATTACTGCAGAATAGATGTTCACCTTAGTGACATATAGCACTCTCAGGTTGGTTAAGTTTTAAACAAGGGCTTTCAAACCTGGTTTTTCAAGTTTCAGTAAACCATGAGAAGAGAAGGGGTCCAAATTGTGAGACCGATCAAGGGATGCTAAGTTGGACAGTTCTGAGATTTCCAAAGGGATATGACTAGAAAACACAAAATAGGATAGGTTGAGACTTGTTAGGCTCGAAAGATGGCCAATTCCATAAGGGATTCGGGAGAAATTGAAGTGATTTTCAGCAAGGTTAAGCCTATGAAGGTGAACAACGGTGTAGAGGCTGCTGTTGGAATTTGATTGAGCCGTAGAGAAAGCTGCTATTGAGGTCAAGCCCAATCACATGACCATTGTTCTCATCACACTCGACTCCATACCACGAGTAGCAATTGCTATGTCCACCTTCGAGCTTCCATGATTCAACTTTTGGATAAGCAGAAGGGTCACCCGAAGCAAATTTGTCAATGGCAAAACTATGCTTGAACTGCAGCTAGGCAGAGCGCTCTTCTTCATGGCACTGTGGCTGCATAGAAGAGGAAGAGTTAGTCCTCATGATAATGAGATAAAAGCATGACAATAAGAATAGCAAGCGCTTGATCATAAAAATTAAGCCCATAATGTTAGTAATCAAATTTCTTCAGCACCTTTGGATGAGAAATCTAGCATAGGAATGATGTGCTTTTATAATGAGGGATCGACATTGAGACACTCAAATGTGAAACCATGGAGATAATGTACCCCAGGCCAATTCCTTCCAGGCTTCAAGTTAAGTCAGGCTGGCTTTAAATAATTTGAGGCCTAAAACAATAATTTTAAATGAGGTTTTTTTTTATTTACATTTTTTAATTTTTTAAAATAATTTTATTAATTTTTTTTGGGTTGTAAAACACTATTTTTATTTCATAGTTAAACAATGTGTTGATATTGGGCATTCTCTTTCCATCAAGTCTTTTTTTGTCATTTGGATTAATACTTTTATTTTAAAAAGATGTAACATATATAAGGTATTAATAGCATTTAAGGATTTAAAAATTTTGCAACCTTCAAAAAATTTGTGTTTGTACAATTTTGCTGACTAATTATACTTTTTTTAAAGTTAACTCGTAAAGGTAATTTGGGTCTTCTTTTTCTAAGGAGCCCTTTGTTTTTTGTTGTCTCATTCGTACCAGGCCTTTTTTCCAACAAATTATAATAACTATATAAGGCCTCACGTAAATTTTTAAAATTTTGGAGCCTTTAAAAAAAATTTTATTTTATAATTTTTTGTTCAGTAGGTTTTCCCCTTAAGTTAATTAGGGTAATTGATTTTGAGCCTTCTTTTTCTAATGAAACTTTTTTCTTATTTCGATCAAGACTTTTTTTTTTAAAAGAAAGTAAAACTTATTTGTTTTTATTAAACTGGTGTTTTTTCTTGAAGTTTACTAGTAGAGTTGATTCTGGGCCTGCTTTTTCCTCCTCTAGATTGTAAAAACTATATAGGAGTTTCAAAAATTTTGGGACCTTTAAAAATTGGGAGAGTGAATCGCTCTAGAAAATAATGTAAATTTGAGCTTTCCCGTAAGAGAACAAGCATCGCAATTGAAGTATATAACACGGTGAGTATCAGAGTCGATTTTCTCGAGTACCAAGCCAAATATAGACTTCCAACACTTGGCAAAGACTAAACTAACTCAAATTGACTAGCAACTAAGCAAATTGAATCAAAGTAAAAGAAAACCAAAAACATATTTGAAATTGGAGAGATTTTGGTTAACAACTAAAGCGAAGCAATTAAATCTATTCTAGCAAATAATGACTATATTGAAATGCAATTAAAAAAGGGATTTGATATAATTGATTCAATCTACCAATTCTAACAAGAATTTCAATAGAGAATTGTATAACTAAAATTAAGGATCACTGCATGAATGGGTGCTTATTAGCAATAGAGGGTCGTTCGAATGCTAGGATTGTTCGAAAGGATGAGCTGGGTGTTCTGACACCCATTCAAACGGTGGAATCCTCCGTTTGAACGCTCCTTTCCAATTTTGCTCAATTTGTTCCTTTTAGCTCCATTTCTTGCACAAGGTTTGATAAAACAACTTTAGGAAGAAAATTAACTAATAAAGCAATATTAAACCTAATCTAGAGCTGACAACCAACCAAATTGGGCAATAAAATTACAATTTGGAGTGTAATCAGAAAGCAGACACTTTGTTTGCTTTATGGTTGAACCGCCCATGAGTTAACTAAAGTCTCTCCAAATATATTGACGTTAGGGCAATGCCATTCCAACTTTAGATGATGGTAGATTGGAAAATTTTATCAATTCATCGCGCAAATGGCCAATTACTTTTTATTTTTTATTTTTAGCTTTTTGAAGGGAATTATAATATTTAGAGATGGCAATGGACCGGGTTAAAGTGGATATTCGACCGAATCAATCCCGTTTGGGATGGGAATGAAGAATACAAAATAGGGATGAAAGCATGAATGTAGTTTGAAATCAAAATCTATGCGAGTATGGAGGCGGGGATGGACTAAACTTTTTTCCCACCCCATCCTCACTTTCCCACTTTTATAATTTTTTTTAAAATTTTTTTATATAGGCTTGTTTTTGTGGCCCCCAATTAGTCTTTGACCTTTTAGATTGCTCAACTGAGCTCTATTTGTTTTTTTTTTTTTTGCAGTGCATGTGGTTTTAGTTGTCTTTGTAGACTTAGTTTACATAGTCACCTTCTTGAACCAAATGCCATCATATTAACATGTTTCATTTCTTTTGAGAATATTAATTTTGTGTGAAAAAGAATTAGTTGTTTCCTGGTAGGAATGACAGTCTTAGATCATTATTAGTTTTGTTCACAATTCAATCTTTTAGTAATGTGTCATAGACTTTTTTGTCTACCCTCATTCTCTTTTTTTTTTTTTTTTCTTGTTTTTTGTAAGGGAAAAGAAAAAAAAAAAGTTTGGGCTTAGGCTAAAGGCAGAGGTGGGGATAGGGTGGGGGCATGGGTGGGGATGGAGATCAAATTTAATCCTTGTAAGAATATAGAAGGAGGGATGAAGATAAATTTTGTAAGTGGAAACGGAGATGGAGGTGCCATCCCCTGCCCTGGGCAACTGCCATCCCTAATAATATTAATTCTTTCATTCTTCTAAAGAAATTATGTTTTATATTGTTGTGTTATGTAATACATGATCTAGTGGATAGTAGGACTATATATATATATATATATATAATAGAAGGGTGCTCAACTGCGTGGTGGGTGGTTAGTTTTGGGTGTTCGCTTTATGGTTGAGCCGCCATTGAATTAACTCAAGTCTCTCCAAATATATTCACGTTTGGGCAATGTCATTCCAACTTTGGATGGTGCTTAGATTGGAAAATTTTGTCAGTTCATGGCGCAAATAGCAAATTACTTTTTATTTTTTATTATTTTTCTTTTTTAAGGGGATTATAATATTCATTCTTCCATTCTTCTGAAGAAATTATATTTTATATTGTTGTGTTATGTAACGCATGATCTAGTAGACATTGGGATTATATATACTAGAGGGTAGAGGGTGGGGCACACGCGATGCATTTGTCTACTCTCTTGCAGTAGTTACAGAGGTGGGGAAGATAAAAACTGATATTAAGTTGCAAAAGAAATTTTGGATGGTCAAAATTACCTTCAATTGCTTCAATTGATAAATCTGCAAATTTAAAAAATTTGAAGTATATTTTTGACAAGTTAAAGAGATATACAGCTTTAGGGAGCCTTTATATATTAGAATAGCTATTAGAAGGGTGCCCAATTACATGATGGGTGGTTAGTTTTGGCAAGTGAAGGAGAAAAAATAGGAACCAACTACGGAGTGGTTTTAATGTTTCAAATAAATATGCACAATGTTGACAATTTACTTTTTTAGGGGCTTTTTGGTGAGCACATAAAAGTGACAATTTTTTGAATTTAGAATTTCACCAAATGGATTTGCTTTATAATAGTGTATATATATGTGTGGAATATATAATTGAGAGTGGCATATGGGGGCCAAGATTTTGCATATCTGCCAAATATATTGGTAGATATATATGGTGCTTTGCTTTGTCTAGTGTAGTGTGAAATGATTATGATGATAAGATCTTCCACTAAGTTGCTGTCTCTCGTCTTTGTGAGTCAATAACGTGTTTGGTCTCAAACCATTTAGCAGGTGATTCATCTCTTTACGAAAGAGGAGGAGGAGGAGGAGGAGGGGGATGACGAGGTGCACTTAGACGATCGAATGATGTTTGGAAATATATTTTAATGCATAAAATCGGGAGACTATATGTAAAGGAAATTACTATAATACTCGAAAGAGGGTCTGGTTTGGTCTGGCTGCTGCTTCAATGGGCAAGAGGACTGGATTTGTCATGGATCTAAAAATAACAACGTTGAATAACAATTAACATCATTGTAACTTGATCCACTAACTCAGCTTTCGTCCTGGAAAAAACATTGCACAAAATTGTAAGAACTGGACATAAATAGAAGTGTTCCTAACCGCCCATGAAGTCCCCTTCGTGGGATCGTATCCTCCACAGTATTCGTTTTCTACAGAACTTCCATTTTATTGTAATTTTTGTTTAATTCTTCGTTCTATAGGTTGTCTAAGTCAATGACAGATTATTCGCTCGAGCTCATTCAGAGCCTTTGTTCACGCCAATCATGTAAACTTCATGAATTATATAATTGAATCATGGGGAAGCGTGAACATGGATTGAATTTCAGACCTCATACTATGAGGTCCAATCAACCATTGGCAGAGCTGGCTCAACCTCTAGGCGGGTGAGACGGTTGCCCTAGGCTCCAAATTTTTTAAAATTTTACATTCTATAATTAAAGTTTTGACATTCACCATATTGTTTTTTTTTTTTTTAAAAAAAAGGCCCTACTCTAGTTGCAAAAAAAGTTTGACAGAAAAAAAAAAAAACTCAAAATCATCTACACGACTAAGCTTTAGGAAGAAAATACTGGTTTAACTAATAGATAAATTATATAAAAAAAAAATAAAAGTTTGAAGGCTCCAAATTTTTTAAAACCTTTACATGCTATGTAAGGCCTTACATAAGTCCTATAATTTTTTTTTTCAAACAAAAGCTCAGTCCAGATGACCAAGAAAAAGTCCTATAGCAAGAAGATTGAGAATTAACTACACAAGTTAACTTAAAAAAAAAAAAAAATTGTACAAAAAAATTTTGAAAGACCAAAATTTTTTTAAATCTTATATGTTGCAGCTAAGTTCTACACAGTTTTTAAATATTCTTCAAAAAAAGTTCTAGTCCAGATGAAAAAATGCCCAAATTAATAGGAAAAGTCAATTTTCTTTTAATTTTTTTCTTATCTTAATTTGTAAAAGTAAAAAGGCCAATTTTTTTTTATAAACACATATGTATATATTTAAATAAATTTATATATACATTAGTATAATTTATTTAAGTGATTTTATTTTTTAATGCTTCAATTCCTTGTATGTGTAATTGTATCTATTAAACACAAAGAAAATACCATAACAGAAAAAAGAGAGTAATGTTCAAGAAGGACAACTGTGGTCCAGCAGTCAAAATGTCTCTATATCTTGTTGTGAGTCTCATGGGTGTTTTGGTGTGGTTCTCCTCACCATAAGTTCACCATGTGACAGTTTATAATTAGTGGTCCACAATACAATTTGTTTGCAATTCGCGAAATTGACCCGTTTTAACTTGTAAGTTAAAAGGTCTTTGAGTGCTGTTTTACTTATCTTAGTCCATAAAAGCAAAAAAGTCAAAATCACTGCTTTGGACTTTCCAATACAATTGTCTGAATCCATCAGCGTACGCATGCGTAAGGGATCGATGGAGCACCCTCGTTAAAAAGAGGAGTCTCTGTCCTAACTATGAGCCCGTTGTCTTTCAAAGTTTACAAGATAATTGAATTTCAATTCTAAGTCAACTGCATCGGACTTCTCAAGCATAAAAATTGGCTATGGAACTAGTGGGGTCAACCAGGACTGGACTGCCTTTCAAGCATAAATCTCTGAGCTGGGGTATGATATCACTGCTTGGTATTATTTCAATTGTGGGACATGGTTTTCCTTTGGTTCCTTACCTTCACAGAAGTTTCACTATTTAGAAATTGCTAGAAACAAATCATCTTCACATTGCCCAAGCGCAATGGCAGTGACTTTGACTTGAAGGAATTTGGAGCGACGCTAGGGATTCATGCAGAGGAGGGCCAGTGGATCAGGTCCATATGTAATCTCTAGCATAAGCATTTTTTCTTTTCTCTGCGTAAGGACAAAACCTTCACTGTTTCGTAGACAATTACATGTCTAAGAGTTGAAACCCAACTATAAAAGCACACCATTCCCATGCTGGCTTCCTCATCCAACAATTGCTAAATTAAGAAAATTGATTATAGCCATTGATGATACAGTTAATTTGTATGTCTTTCCTGACTTTCGGTGCAAATTGTTGGGGTGATGAATCTTTCTGTCTAGAACACCGGTGTGATGCCTGCCAAAGACACTCCGATGCCAAAGTTAGGCTAGAAAGATATGAGCAGAGTAACAGTATTCAGGGTTGATATATTGATTCGCCCCCAAATGCGGTATTCCTACAAATGGAGTTATCACTCCGCAAGAGTACGGGGGTCGCTATGAAGTATAAACCTGTAATCCGGTATCGTTCTCTCCCAAGGGACCTAGCCAAATATAAGCTCTAGCACTCAACTCACACTAACCTAACCTAGGATGGATTTGCAATTATGTGGGGAATTAGATCTAAAATAAAAAGAAAAATAAAAGGACCGAAAATATTTTGGATTTTGATGATGTTTTTGAATTACTAACCTATTGCAATGAAAATAAAAAACGATTAACACTAGACAATTAAAGTAAAGCAAAAGGAAAATAGAATTAAAGCAATTAAAAAGGGAATTAGGCTCAAATGATCCAACCACTCAATTTCATCCAAGGTTTCCAATGGGGTTTATAACTCAAATCAAACATAACATTTAAGTGTGTTTGATTCGGAGGATTTAGCTTTGAAAACCAATTATTCTCAAACAATTGAAATTAGATACATGTTCAATGGGGAATCAAAGGTTAATACCATCAATTCAACTTAGTCAATACCAAATTTGTGGTTTGTGCATTGATTAGCCAAACATAGTCAATAACCTAGGTTTTCTAAGGCATCTTCAATCAATTGTTGGGAATGAATTTCTAGCAATTGTGGAGTATTTTTCTAGTCAAGAGTCCTAAATTAATACCATTGATTTGGGTGATGAAAATCCCCAAATTTAGTCAATAATCTAAGTTTTCTAAAATTCCACATCTAATTACTAGAAATTCGAATTCTAGGAAAATATGACAATTAATTCATGAGATACCTCAATTGAATTCCTTGAATTATTTGGGTGATTTTCACATTTGAACCCAATCCAAAATCTAGCTAATTAAACTCATAATAAAAGCATGGAAAATAAAAACAAAGCATGTAAAGATTTAAGTTAAAAATTACTTGAAATCAAAGAGTGTTTGGGTACAAGAAAAATAAAGAAAAAGCATGAGGAATTAAATCTAAATTTTACTTGAGCAATAGAAGTGTTTGGTTACAAAGAAAGTGCAAGAAAGTGAAAGAAAATACAATACAATGAAGAAAATTACAATTTTCTACATTATACTACAATTACAAAGCTAAATCTAAGCTAAAAATGAAGAAAAATGGAAAAATCTAACCTTTGAGAGCTTCTCCCGCCGCCCACTTGCTCCAAAAAACCCTAACTACTCAAAAACTATACAAAAAACCCTAAAAAAAGCAGCTTCGGACGCAAAAAATACAATCTGGATGAACAACATATTCGCCTTAAACTCGCTTTGATTATTCTTTATATCTTTTCACCTTTATTAGCTTATATAACCTACAAAACACATACAAAACATACTCAAACAAATATCTAACTAAAATAAGATAATTAATTACAATATAAGTCTAACAAAGTACAAATTAAGGGCTTATGATTACACTTTTAGGGTGTAATCACAACCCCCAACTTACATTTTGCTAGTCCCTAGCAAAAACTATCAAAAACATTAAGGATAATCTCCACTTTCGTAGGAGTCACGGGTGCATTTAGCTTATGCACCAAGCCTTTAAACTCCTAGGTTACCCTTAATGGACGAGTGGTGTCTCGTGAGGGTTTTCAGTGATGATACCCACAAACATCCTTATATGAATTGTCAATTAAGATAAGAATGAGGAATGGATGCATAATTCTACTCAAGTTAACATTAATGCCACTCCAAACTCCACACTTGCATTATTCTGCAACAAGTCATACAAAAGAGTGGTTCATGTGTGTGGGTGAAGAATCATGCTAAACAACACAAATGAACTCACTTATGCAAATCCACCGCTTTAAAGTTTTGATTCAATCCTCACCGGAGATACACTCGCAATTAAAGACCCACATGGTTCTCACAATGGTGTGCTCAACAATGGAGTAAATGTAAAAAGACAATTCAAGTGAGCATATCAATTACAAAAACCGAAAATAATAGAAGTGTATCAACTTTAGCATAGCTCCATGAAAGAATGTTCAAAGTTAAGCATTGATTCAAAGAAATTGACAAGAAATAGCTTATACTCTATTGAAAACTTCAATCAAGCACAACTTGGATCAACTATGCCATGTAGAGGTGAAGAGGATAATATAGAATATGTGAAAGGTAAGGGTAAGGAGAGGGAGCAAAAGGTCATATCATGTGTGATCAAGGCATGACATGATGAATGCAAAACAACTACAACTCTCCCTTTTCAACATTTAGTACATTTTTCTACTTCTCACTCTTCTCTTAAAATATTTTCAACTTTTGAACTCCTCTTTCACTATTTTCTTCCTCTTATTCTCTTTTTCTTTTTCTTTTTTTATTTTCTTGTTTTACTTCTTCTTTTTTTTTTTTTTTTTTTTTACTTACTTCTCCTTTTGTTTTCATCCTTTTATCATCCCTCTTAAGATTCAACAACTCATTTTCATATTACAACATGCTTGTTTGCATTGAACTCCCCAAATCAATCTCTTTTCTCTTTTTTTTTTTCTTTAGCAATGCAAAAACACTCTTTTCTCACTTAGGCGTCCCTTTGCAATACAAGAGATGAAATCACTTTGCACTTTCTAATAATAGTAGAAGATCAATAAGGGTTAAGGGAAATGCAAAGTTCGGTAACGGGAAACTTATGGCTATGGAGAAGAAAATGGCATAGAATCATATCCAAAGTTATACAACTGAAGTATTTTATAGAGTACAAGTGTCAATAACAAGATCAAAACTCAACTCATGAACCAAAAATAAGTATAATGAAGCTATTGAATGAAGTGAGAGTGAAGAAACTATCCTTGAATAAATGTAAATGCTCCAAAAGGCGATTAATGCTCTAAAGCTCACAAGGTAATAATCTCCACTAATGTAAGGGTGAAAGTGCCAAGACTAGTAACAAATTGTGTTAAAAAGCATAATTGTGTAAAATGATATAATTCCCTCTACAAATGCATGAATTAAGCAACCCCTACAACATGTTGGATATGAGGAGTGAATCAACATCATCTTGAGTAAAGATACATGTAAAAATTCCTATCTTCCAATCTCAAAAGGCACTTTCACAAGTTAAATGATTTTTTTTTTATAGGGTGCTAAACAAATGAACAAAAACAAACAAAATAGAGGCAAAACCTCTACCCCACCCCCAACTTAAAATGATGCATTGTCCTCAATGCATAAGAACAAAGCATGGAATGCAATAACATGGTGGGAGAAGAGAAAATAGGGTGCCTAATGCACCCCAAGAACAAAGAGAAATCAAAGGAGGGATGATGTAGAAATCAAGGGGATTGCTGAATTTTCGAGTGTGTGCAGACAGCTTTGACACTCTTCACTAAAACAGTCATATCTCTCTCTATAGGAAAGCAAATTATGCACCGTTTTTTTTGTTGGAAAGTAGATTCATAAACCTTTCCATCCATATAAGATTTGCATGCTAATTTAGTTCCAGTAAATACAGATTTCACTGTAAATTCGGCTAAAAAATAGGGCCTGCACTTTATTTTTAGAAACTGGACAACCCCTTTGTTTTGCCTAAAGCACCCCCAACTTAGAATGAGAAAATAAACTAAGAAAACAAAGAAAAAGACTACTCCTATTCCTAAACAAATGAGAGAAAAAAATAAATAATAAATAAATAAACTAAGAAAACAAAGAAACAAAACAACTACTCCTATTCCTACCCAATTTTGAGAGAGAATGGATCACTCAATGCCACAAAGTGGGAATTTGCCTTCATCCCACACCCCCAACTTAGAGAGTTTCCAAGAGTTCATGCAAAAATAAAAATAGAGAATGACCACTTGCTTGATGAACTCTAGAATATAACATGAAAGCACATAAGGGTAAAAAGGGTCATGGTATGTAGAAAATAAAGAATGATTACACACAAATGTGCCAATGAAGTTCATGTCATGAAGTGCTTGACCCTCCCCTTCTTTTGATTGGTCGGCCATTGGAATGATGTTTGGTTCAAGTGTTGGGACATGGAGCTCCAAAGGCTCCGGTAAAATAGGACTAGGTGCTAGAGGTGTAAAAATAGGGATCACATGATCTGTAGACATGGTAAGAAAGTCCTCTAAACCGTCAATATCCTCATTGTCATGCACATTTCCAACATCAAATAAACCAAAGTCATTATTAAGGGTAGACTCATCTCTACCCCTCTCTTTTTAGTTGGAGTCCCAAATTTCGGACTCCACTCTCTCTAGTTCTTCATCCCTAGATTCATTTTCAATAATTTCCTCACTTTCCTTATGAATGTCTTCCTTAAACTCTAAGTCTTGGGAAATGATGGTTTGATCAATGATGTCCTCAATCCTAAGGTTAGTGACGGGATGAGCGGGTGTACTTGGACACCCTTGGTTAGAAGGAATGATTGGAGATGACACAAGGGACTTGTCCTCCGCTCGGACAGCCAAGGTTTGCATTAAAAGAGTCAATTGACTCTTTATCTCATTAAGGCCCTCATCAATTCTAGAGTTCACTTCTCCTTGAAATTTTATCGCTTGTTGAAGAGTGTCCTCTAAAGTATCCTCTATGGTGTCCACTTGTGTGCCAATGTGAGGAGTGTGATATTCCTCATAGGCTAAAAATTGGGCATGGGGGTATTCACATGGTGGAGTTTAGTAAGGTGGAGGTGGTGCATGGTAATAGTCAAAGGGCTCTTGGTAAGGGGGAGACTCAAAATAATGATGTGAAAATGTGCTCTCATATCCCCTACTAAGGTTAAATTGGTCACACCCCCCAAGAGTGGGAGGTAGTCGTGGAGGCTCCCTTTGGCCATTAGCTTTTAGGTGTTTCCTAATGGACATATTAGATGATGGAAGGTGTGAAAATCTACCACCAAACATAATGAAATGCACAATGGAATATGGATGCAATGCACAAACAAAAGTAGCGCACTGCGCCTCAACACATCATACACAACAATGCTCAATAGTTTTCCATCCAAACCTCCAATCTCCACAAAATAATTCCACCAATTCAATCAAGTTCAATCCAACCGAACCTCCAATCTCCACAAGTTATATACCACCAATTTGCAATAAAGATAATCCCTAGTTCTCCTTTAACAATCCTCCGATCAAATTATTAAAATAAAACAAAATATATACAAAATAAACAAAACAAGCCTAAAATAAAGAGAAAAAGAAAGAATGAAAATCTAATATGGTATTTACACAAAAAATGAAACGAAATTACTGATGGCCTAAGCCGAAGATTCCTCCATCGTGGTAGATGGATGGAGATCCAATCCACCAATTGCTCTTCAACCCCAAGCTAGTAGTGTTTGCCTCATGCCTTTGGTCCCCGGCAACGGCGCCAAAACTTGATTCGCCCCCAAATGCGGTATTCCTACAAATGGAGTTAGCACCCCGCAAGAGTACGGGGGTCGCGATGAAGTATAAACCGGTAATCCGGTATCGTTCTCTCCCAAGGGATCTAGCCAAATATAGGCTCTAGCACTCAACTCACACTAACCTAACCTAGGATGGATTTGCAATTATGTGGGGAATTAGATCTAAAATAAAAAGAAAAATAAAAGGACCGAAAATATTTTGGATTTTGATGATGGTTTTGAATTACTAACCTATTGCAATGAAAATAAAAAACAATTAACACTAGACAATTAAAGTAAAGCAAAAGGAAAATAGAATTAAAGCAATTAAAAAGGGAATTAGGCTCAAATGATCCAACCACTCAATTTCATCCAAGGTTTCCAATGGGGTTTATAACTCAAATCAAACACAACATTTAAGTGTGTTTGATTCGGAGGATTTAGCTTTGAAAACCAATTGTTCTCAAACAATTAAAATTAGATACATGTTCAATGGGGAATCAAAGGTTAATACCATCGATTCAACTTAGTCAATACCAAATTTGTGGTTTGTGCATTGATTAGCCAAACATAGTCAATAACCTAGGTTTTCTAAGGCATCTTCAATCAATTGGTGGGAATGAATTTCTAGCAATTGTGGAGTATTTTTCTAGTCAAGAGTCCTAAATTAATACCATTAATTTGGATGATGAAAATCCCCAAATTTAGTCAATAATCTAAGTTTTCTAAAATTTCACATCTAATTATTAGAAATTCGAATTCTAGGAAAATATGACAATTAATTCATGAGATACCTCAATTGAATTCCTTGAATTATTTGGGTGATTTTCACATTTGAACCCAATCCAAAATCTAGCTAATTAAACTCATAATAAAAGCATGGAAAATAAAAACAAAGCATGTAAAGATTTAAGTTAAAAATTACTTGAAATTAAAGAGTGTTTGGGTACAAGAAAAATAAAGAAAAAGCATGAGGAATTAAATCTAAATTTTACTTGAGCAATAGAAGTGTTTGGTTACAAAGAAAGTGCAAGAAAGTGAAAGAAAATACAATACAATGAAGAAAATTACAAGTTTCTACATTATACTACAATTACAAAGCTAAATCTAAGCTAAAAATGAAGAAAAATGGAAAAATCTAACCTTTGAGAGCTTCTCCCGCCGCCCACTTGCTCCAAAAAATCCTAACTACTCAAAAAAAACTATACAAAAAACCCTAAAAAACGCAGCTTCGGATGCAAAAAACACAATCTGGATGAACAAAATATTCACCTTGAACTCGCTTTGATTATTCTTTATTTCTTTTCACCTTTATTAGCTTATATAACCTACAAAACACATACAAAACATACTCAAACAAATATCTAACTAAAATAAGATAATTAATTACAATATAAGTCTAACAAAGTACAAATTAAGGGCTTATGATTACACTTTTAGAGTGTAATCATGTATCTCGTACCTTATTGGAGACAATGACTGCCCTTTTTATAGGAGTGTTGGTGGGAATCGTGGACACCTTTATGGGGTAGCCAATTGTGCCCTTGAGTTATGCCTCTATCATCATGGGGATGTTTCGTGCCTTGATTTTAGGCTTCATGAACCATGCCCCTGGTCGTGGGATTGTGGGGGCTGATCGTCAAGCGAGAATCTTGGGGTGCCTTAATGGCGGTGCCTAGTGCACGCTGGAGCTCTGCCAATTCGCCTGCTAGCAGGCCTAACTCAAGAGGGGAAGAGGGGACCGGGTCTGGAGATGTGAGCCCAGCGAATTTGGTCTGTCCCTACAGGGGGCAGACCAACTGCACTTGTATTATTTGTATTATTAGATGCCCCTAATTTCCTTGGCAGCCCAGGTCAACTGGTGGGAATTTTAGAGAGTCGCGGGGCGACGCCGTAGAGCCGTCATGATTACTATGCCAGGTGAATCGATGCGACCATTGGCCTTCCTGCCACGTGGCTCCGCGGGGTTGGCCCCGTATACCGATTGGACGTTACTAGCCTCAACCATACGGTCTGAAAACCTCGGGCCGATCCACATCGTTGATTTCGAAAGGAAAAAGCTTATAAAACCTTGGCGGTTCACCAAAGGGCCCATTTTGTGCGTCTCTTTTAGATTATTCGGCGAGCGATCTCTTCTATTTCCTTCCCCTTTTATTCTGCCATTGTTGGTTGCTCGAAGCGAACTCAAGACTTCTTTGCAATCTTCCTCTTCAGCAAGGTATTCGTGGCGTGTAGGTACATGTTTTGGCTTCTCCAGAAGGCCATCTAGTACTATGAGTGGAGAGTTAGGACTTCCTATCCCCTAGGGTTCGTAGGAAACCCCTCCTTTGTCGAGTCTGCGTATTGGGGTGTCTTAGAGGCTTCCAGGTCTACCTTCGCAACCCTACGCGAAATAGAAGACCCTAGGATCATGAACCCCCATCAAATTGCCCTGTCATCCGGCTCTGAGCGTACCGCTTTGGCAGACTTATATAGGGTTAGGCTAGACGAGGCTTCGAGTGCCTCTGCGAACTACTCTGGAGACAATATTGGGGGTGCCACCCAGGAGGTGAGGCCAAGGAGCCCTGTGGCCATCGTGGATGCTTTTGAAAGTGCCCCCGTGGCTATGGCCAAGGTCGGGGTTGGGTCGCCTACTGCCCAAGTGGCTAGGGCTGAGGTCGGAGCTAGGTCACCTTCTGCTCCAGAAAGTAGGTATGAGGCCCGACACTTTGCTTCCATTCTAGATGGGGCAAAAGTAAAAAAAACTCTGGTTTGTCTACCAATTTTCGTCCTCCATGAGCTACAAGGTGCCTAGGAGTGAAGACAGAGTGTGCTTCCCTCGCCTTGGTAAGATCGCGGTGTACAAGAGTGCGTTGTCCAGGGGGCTAAGATTTCCCATTGCTCCTCCTATTAGAGGAGTCCTGAGCCGGGCTAGACTAGCCCCTGGACAGCTAATGCCTAACTCGTGGTGTATACTAGTGGGCTATGCAGCCTTGTGGCAGGCTGCTACAGACAAGGAGGAAATCCTGACCCTTGAGGACTTCTTTTTTTGCTATAAGATAATCGAGATCAAGAGCTCGGGCTGGTATTACTTCTCAACTCGGGATGGTCAGCAAGCTCTGATAACCAATCTCCCGATCTCCCATAAACACTAGAAGGAAAATTTTTTCTTCATGTATGGTGAGGGCATGGAGATTGCCCACTGGGAGGATGTGACCGACCAGACCCCTCACATTCCCAAACAATGGGGCAGACCAGGTAGGAAGGGTAAGCGGCTTTTGTGCTTTTATGCTTGATCCCTTCTTAAGGTAGTGGTATGACCATCACCCATTTTTCTTTTGCTTAGCATGCCTTTCTGTGCTGGAGGACGAGTCGAGGGAAGGCCATTTACCGAGGGTGAGGGAGCACTCGGTCAAGAACTGGGCACCCCTCATAGCTGGTGAGAGTTTGGCAACCTATCTCTTAGGTCCAGACCCTTCCATCGAAGCCCTTCGCGCTGAGAGGAGTGAGTCTGGTATGTCGGTTGCGATCGCTTTTTGATGCAAGTGCACTGATTCTTGCTCTGTGTCCTTTGCAGGACAGGAAACGAACATGGGCTTTGACAAGAGGAGCATGGGGTCTTTTGCAAAGAAGAAGTTTGAAGAGATGGAAAAGGCAAGGGTCGTTGGAGAGAGGCCCAGCAAGTGCCATCAGCCTAGCTCTGGAGGTAGAACCGTCGAGCAATACCCTGACAAGGGCCCCGCGGTGGTCGGCACTCCCGCGGTAGCTAAGGCTTCAACTGCTACTAAGGCATCTGGTCAGCCATCCAAGGATAGCACTGGAATGCCTCCGCCTGCTGCCAAAACACCTACTGGCCCTCTAGCCCAAACTTAGCAAGGTGAGCCCCTCATTGTGGAAGACGTACAGGCTGCTTGGGAGAGGATGAAGCAATTCATCAGTATGGAGGACGTGGGGCCCCTTGCTGACTAGAACAACGCCCAGCTGATAAGGAGTATGAACCATGATGCTGTCAAGGTGAGGACTCTAGTCGTCTTCTGCTTTTCATCTAACTACTCGTGTTTATTGAAACTGACCCTACTATCCTTCTGCAGTTTCATGTGAAAGCGCTCTGCCTATCTACCCGCCTGAAGGCGAGGACGACTGAGTGCTCCAAGAAAGGCCAAGTTATTGAGGCCTTGATCGAAACTGTCAGCGGTCTGGAGAAGAAGGTCAAGGATGCTGAGGAGTCCCAGGCAATTGCCGAGGCAGAGAAGACTGCTATGCTGGATGAAGTGTCTGAGCTCATGAAAAAGGTGGAGACTTTGACTTTTGATGCTCAAGCCTTTGGGGTAGTCAAGAACTCCCTTGCTTTGAGAGTAGCAGAGCTGGAGGGACAACTGAAAAATGCTAGTGTTGTGGAAGAGTTTAAGGCTGGGGCGGCCTTCCAAGACGAGCTCAGCAAGGCCTATATGGAAGGTTTCGTTGATGCTAAGGTTGCGGCCAAGAAGCTTTTCCCAGACCTTGACCTTTCTGCCTTAAAGCCATCTGATAATACTGCCTCCAATGCTCCTGGCATGGAAGACCAGACCCCTGCAAGAGAAGAGGGGAATGAGGCCCAATCCTGATTTCATCGGAAGACCCACCATACTTGTAGATTTTTTTTTTTTTTGGTAACTGCTCTGGATTAATAAAATTTTGCTTCACCAATTCTTCGTGTTCTTTCGTGTGAATGCTTTGTGATTAGTAGTCCTCGTGAATTCTTTGACCGTTTCCTGGACAGCGGGATGACCTGACCATCGTGCTAAGTTTGAGAACCTTGAAATGGTTAGTCTTAGGGACTGCTCAGTTGGACAAGGTAGTATTGCCACCTTTTGGCTTATTTGGTCAGTCTTAGGGACTGACTAGTTGGGCTTAGTAGCCTTATGGCCTTTCGGTTTGTCTGGTAAGCCTTGGGGACTGACTAGTTGGGCTTAGTAGCCTTGTGGCCTTTCAGTTTGTCTGGTCAGCCTTAGGGACTGACCAGTTGGGCTTAGTAGCCTTGTGGCCTTTCAGGCTTGTCTGGTTAGCCTGGGGGACTTTACTAGTTGGGCTTAGTAGCCTTATGGCCTTTCGGCTTGTCTGGTCAGTCTTAGGGACTAACCAGTTGGGCTTAGTAGCCTTGTGGCCTTTCGGCTAGTCTGGTCAGCCTTGGGGGCTGACCAGTTGGGCTTGGTAGCCTTGTGGCCTTTCGGCTTGTCTAGTCAGCCTTGGTGGCTGACCAGTTGGGCGTAGTAGCCTTGTGGCCTTTCGGCTTTGTCTGGTCAGCCTTGGGGGCTGACCAGTCGAGTTTGGTAGCCTTGTGGCCTTTCAACTTTGTCTGGTCAGCCTTGGTGCTGACTAGTTGGGCTTAGTAGCCTTGTGGCCTTTTGGCTAGTCTGGTTAGCCTTGGGGGCTGACCAATTGGGCTTGGTAGCCTTGTGGCCTTTCGACTTGTTTGGTCAGCCTTGGTAGTTGACCAGTTGGGCTTAGTAGCCTTGTGGCCTTTCAACTTTGTCTCGTCAGCCTTGGTGCTGACCAGTTGGGCTTAGTAACCTTGCGGGGTCATGCGAGTAAACGATCGTTTTGGGGGCCTCAAAGAAAGAAAATTTCATTAAAGAATGCCAGTTACATCAAATGTAGTACTTTCTCAAGTGTTCAACATGCCAAGCGTTGGGCAACTCCTTACCGTCCACTCCGGTTAGCCAGTAGGTCCCTTGTCTGGAAAACCCCTTGACTGTGTATGGCCCTTCCCAATTTGGCCCGAGTTTGCCGTCACTAGGCTTTTTGGTAGACTGATTGACCCTCTTGAGAACCAGATCTCCTGCTTTGAATGTCCTAGGTTTTACTCGGGCATCGTGATATCTGCGCATCCTTTGTTGATAGGCAGCTATTTCCATGGCTGCTTGCATCCTTTTCTCTTCAATTGGGTCTAGGCTCACCTCCAGGGCTTCGTTGTTGGTGTCAGCCCCAAAATGTTCGACCTTGGGACTATGCAGGCCTATCTCCACCGAGATGACCGCTTCAAACCCTAAAGTTAGGGAGAAAAGGGTTTGCCCTGTTGCGACTCTTTCTGTTGTTCTGTAGGCCCACAGGATATTCGGAAGCTCCTCTACCCATAAGCCCTTCGCCTGATCCAGCTTTGCCTTGATGCTTTTGAAAAGGGTCTGGTTGGTGACTTTGACTTGGCCATTGCCTTGGGGGCGCTCTGGGGAAGAAAAGTGATGGCTGATCTAGAGGTCTGAGCACATCTGATCGAATTGACCGCCCTTGAACTGTTTCCCATTGTCTATGATGATTACCTTTGGGATACCGAACCTGTATAAGATGTTCTTCCATAGGAAATTCTTCATTTTCTACTCAGTGATGTTGGCGACCGCTTCAGCTTCGGCCCACTTTGTAAAGTAGTCAACAGCTACCACCGCGAACTTGGTATGACCTTTCCCCGAAGGCAGAGCCCCCACTATGTCTATTCCCCATTGGGCGAAAGACCAAGGGCTCTGGATTGGCGTCAGTTCCTGGGGCGGTTGTCTTGGGATGTTGGAAAATCTTTGGCACTTATCACATTTTCTTACAAACTCTTGGGCGTCCTTTTCCATTGTGGGCCAATAGTAGGCTGCTCTAAGAATCTTCTTGGCCAAAGCTCTCCCCCCTGAGTGGTTGCCGTAAACCCCTTCGTGCACCTCTCTCATGATGTAATCAGCATCTGTTTTTCCTGCACAACTTATCCATGGCATGGTGTGTCCCTTTTTATACAGAATGTTGTTTATTAGGGTGTACCTGCTGGCCCTATACTGAATCCTTCTTGCCTCAACTTTGTTTGCTAGTAAGGATCCTTTCTCCAAGTAGTTTCTGATTAGTGTTGCGCATTCCACTTCTTGTTCTACCTGCAGTATTTTTGGGTTTCGAATGCTTGGCGAATCCAACACTTCCATGGGTATTCCAGGGTTGTCCTCTTGAGATGAGGCAATCCTAGCCAGTCGATCTACCTCCTCGTTCTGCAGTATTGGCACTCTTTCTAGTAGTATTTTGGAAATTTTTTTTTGCCAGGCCCTTAGCCATCTCACAATACTCTTTCATCTTTTCTCCTCTGGCCTCGTACTCTCCTTTGACCTGTTCCACCATGAGTTGAGAGTCTCTCCGTACCAGGACGTGCTCTGCCCCCATTTGCCAAGCCATTTGGAGACCAGCAATCAAGGTCTCGTATTCATCCTCATTGTTAGAGGCAGGGAATTTGAACTTGATGGCATATTCGAGTTTGTGCCCTTCAGGGGTTACAAGGACGACTCTTGCGCCACTTGCTCTGCCTGTGGAGGAGCCGTCTACATTGAGTACCCACTGGGGCTGCAAAGAGTTGTCACCGGGTTAGGTTGTTGGGTGGGTGAATTTAGCGATGAAGTCTGCTATAGCCTGCCCTTTAATTGCCAATCTTGGTCTGTACTGGATATCGAATTGGCTAAGTTCTATGGACCATTTGACTAGTCTTCCAGAGGTTTCTGGCTTGTGGAGGACCTTTTTCAACGGTTGGTCTGTTAGGACAACTATGGTGTGGGCTTGGAAGTATGGCCTCAATCTTCTTGCTGAGGTCACAAGGGTGAGGGCCAGCAACTCCATTGTGCGGTATCCCTCCTCTGCGCCCCTCAGGGCCCTACTTGTGTAATAGACAGGCTTCTGGATCCCTTCTTCTTGCCTGACCAGGGCTGAGCTCACCGCTGTATTTGACACGACGAGGTAAAAATAGAGCTCTTCACCTTCCGTGGTCCTGCTCAGCAGTGGCACTGAACTTAGATATCCTTTGAGTTGTTAGAAAGTCTGTTCACATTCAGGGGTCCACTCGAAAGCTCTACGCAAAATTTTAAAGAAAGGAAGGCACTTATCTGTTGATCTGGAGATGAATCTGTTCAGAGCTGCTATTCTATCAGCCAGGCTTTGAACTTCCTTGGTGGACGTTGGGGACTGCATGTCTAGCACTGCCCTGATTTTCTCGAGGTTAGCCTCTATCCCCCGGCTGGAGACTATGAACCCCAGGAACCTGCCAAATACCACTACAAAGGCGCATTTGGCTGGGTTCAATTTCATCTTATAGGCTCGCAGGTTCTTAAACGTCTCTTCTAGGTCTGCTAGGTGGCTAGTGGCTTGCTTGCTCTTTACTAGCATGTCATCTATGTAGACTTTCATGTTTCTCCCAATCTGATTGCTAAACATGCGGTTGACAAGCCTCTGGTAGGTTGCCCAGGCATTTTTGAGGGCGAATGGCATCACTTTATAACAGTACAGACCTCTGTCTGTCACGAATGCTGTATTTTCCTGATCATGCTCCGCCATCTTTATCTAGTTGTAACCTGAGAAAGCATCCATGAAGGTTAGCATCTTATACCCTACCGTCGAATCCACCAGTTGATCGATTATAGGTAGAGGGAAGCTATCTTTAGGACACGCTCTATTCAGATCTGTGAAATCCACGCACAATCTCCATTTTCCATTTGCCTTCCTGACCATCACTACATTAGATAGCCAGGTTGGGTACTGGGCCTCCTTTATGAAGCCTGCTCTTATCAATTTCTCAACTTCATCAGCCACTGCTTCATTGTGCTCTAGAGCGAAGGACCTCATTTTCTGCTTGACAAGTTTGGCCGTTGGATCTATGTTTAGATGATGGGCAATAACTCGGGTATCGATGCCCGGCATATCCTCATGAGACCAAGCAAAAACATCAGCGTTATGCCTAAGGAAAGACCTCAATCCCTCCTTGAATTCCTTAGGGGCTGCTGTTCCAATTTTTACTATCCTGGTCTGGTCTTGCCCTCTGACCATGACCTCCTCGAGTTCTTCTACTGGTTCTCCCCTCCTGACCTCATCCTCATCTCGAACTTCCAGCTCTTTAATCAACATGGCCTCCTTAGTCTCTCCTCAAAGGGACGCCATATAACATTCTCTGGTAGTCTGCTGGTCCCCCCTTGCTTCTCTAATACCTTGGGATGTGGGGAACTTGACCTTCAGGTGGTACATCAATGGTATGGCTCTAAATTCATTGAGGGCTGTTCTGCCCACAATGATGTTATAAGCTGAGGGACAATCTACCACTAAGAATGTTACCATCTTCGTGGTTTGTTGGAGCGCCGTTCCTAGCGTTATTGGTACAGCTATGGAGGCCAGAGGTGTAACTCTGTCTCCAGTGAAGCCAACTAGGGAGGAGTTGATCGGTTGTAACCTCTCCCTGGCGACCTTCAGTTGCTCGAGGGCCTTTAGGAAGAGAATGTCTGCTAAGCTGCCACTGTCCACTAGGACCCTCTGGATTAAGAAGTTGGACACCACTGCTGATATGACCAGGGGGTCGTCGTGAGGTTAACATACGGCCCCAGCCTCCTCGTCGGTGAACGTGATGGGATCATGTTCAGCCCTGGATTTTTTGGATGACCAATCTATGAACATGACTTCCCTCTGGCTCCGTGCCTCCTTAGCGTGTCGTTTCCTTGCTGATGGAGACACTCCTCCACCGGCAAACCCTCTAGAGATGACCCTTATTTTCCCAATGGGCTGTTGATTCTGCCTTTCTTTCTCTAGGCTTCTTCGTTCAGCCTACCTTGGGGGCTGATCTCGCCTCTCATTACGTCTGCCCTCCGCTATGTATCTGCCTAATCTCCCTTGCTTGATCAGGTTCTCGATCTGCTTAAGGTCGCAGTAATCCTCCGTATCGTGCCCGTGGTCTTGGTGAAATTGGCACTACTTGTTGATTGGCCTTTTCTCTGGCAGGACCTCATCCGCCTAGGCCATCTCAGCACTGTAACCCCCTTGATCTCGTAGAGCACTTGATCCAGAGAAGTGTTTAGTGGAGTAAAGTATTGGTTGTACCTGGCCTGCTTAGTCCTACCACTCTCCCCTCGTGGCTTCTATTCTGCCAGCCTTGGGGCTTTTGCTGCCCTGTCGTCTTTCTTTTCCTCAGCCGTCCTCTTCTTGTCCAGGCTGGGTGTGGTGCTCTCCAAGTCTTCCCTGGCTTTGAGGGTATCCTCCGCGTTCATGTATTTTTGTGCTCAAAGCATTAGAGCAGCAATGGTTTTGGGCACCTCATTCGCCAGAGAGAACAAGAACTTGGGGGTTCTAACGCCTGCAATGAATGTTGCCACTGCCACCTTCTGATCCAGGTCATCCACATAGAGAGTCTCTTGGTTGAACCGGATGACAAACTCACGCAGGGTCTCCTTCTCGCGCTGCTTAGTGTTGAACAGGGAGGTGAAGGGCCTCCTTTGTCTCTACCCCCCGATGTAATGGCTAATGCACATCCTGCTCAGGTCCACGAATTTATTGATCATCTAGGGAGAGAGCCTGTGGAACCAGATCCTGGCTGGGCCCTTAAGGGTGGTAGGAAACGCCCTATACATAATCTCGTCGAGAACCGCTTGAAGGTCCATCAGGGCCTTATACATCTCAAGGTGGTCCAGGGGATCCTTTGTGTTGTTGAAGGACTCCAATGTGGGCATTTTGAACTTTGGGGGTAAAGGCAACCTCATTACCGCTGGTGTGAAAGGCATGTCTGTCCTGTTTACCAACTCTTCCACAGTACTGGGGCCTTTCTCTCTCACCGCCGCAATCACTCCAGCCAGTTTAGCCTGCATTTCCTTCAACTGCTCGTCCCACATCGGGTGGGTTTCCCTAGTGTGCTCTAGAAGCACCACTATTGCTGCCTTAGACCGGTCAACAAGGCTCTAGGCTTCGTCGACGTGGAATCCGTCCCCTCTCAGGGGAGGGTTCTCTCTAGCGAGCACTTGGTCCTCTGCTCCCCCGCCAGAGTCACCTCCTCAGTTCCTTGCCACAAGCTGATTTGCAGGCATCAGTGGGTCTTCTTACGTTAGTGGGTCCACCGTTGCTGGTGCCTCCAGTGGTGGTGGCAATCTCTTCTCCAACTCCTGATTCCGGGACTGGAGCTGGTTCATAGAAACCATCATTTCGATGATCTGCTGCTCCAAGGTAGCGATTCTGGCAATGCATTGTTCCTCCATTTCTCCGTCTAACCTAATTGTTGCAGCCCCGGATTGGGTCAAGACCATGAAACGATCAAAGTGTCATTCCTACAGACGGCGCCAACTGATGATGCAGTTAATTTGTATGTCTTTCCCGACCTTCGGTGCAAATTGTTGGGGTGATGAATCCTACTGTCTGGAACACCGGTGTGGTGCCTGCCAAAGACACTCCGATGCCAAAGTTAGGCTAGAAAGATATGGGCAGAGTAACAGTATTCAGGGTTGATGTATCTCATACCTTATTGGAGATGATGATTGCCCTTTTTATAGGAGTGTTGGCTGGGATCGTGGACATCTTCATGGGGTAGCCAATTGTGCCCTCGAGTTATACCTCTATCATCGTGGGGATGTATCGTGCCTTGATTTTAGGCTTCGTGAACCATGCCCCCGGTCATAGGATCGTGGGGGCTGATCGTCAGGCGAGAATCTTGAGGTGCCTTAATGGTGGCACCTAGTGCACGTTGGAGTTCTGCCAATTCGCCTGCTAGCAGGCCTGACTCAGGAGGGAAAGAGGGGATTGGGTCTAGAGATGTGAGCCCAGCTAATCTGGTCTGTCCCTACTGGGGGCAGACCAACTGCACTTGTATTATTTATATTATCAGCCATTATGGGCTTATCTTTATATCTTTCCATGTTTCTGCTTTTCTTACTGTCCTGCTTTATTCTTCTTACAGTGACTGATCACTCTTCCTCTTCTTCTACTACGCAGCCGCTGTGTCACGAAGGAGAGAGCTCAGCCTTGCTGCAGTTCAAGCGTAGCTTCGTCATTAACAAGCTCGCTTCTATTGACCATTCTGCTTATCCAAAAGTAGAATCATGGAAGCTCGAAGGCGAATATAGCGATTGTTGCTCGTGGTATGACGTCGAGTGTGAAGAGATATCTGGTCATGTGATTGGGCTTGATCTCAGTAGCTGCTTTCTCTACGACTCTATCAACTTCAATAGTAGCCTCTTCAGCCTTGTTCAACTTCGTGGTCTTAAGCTTGCCGACAATCACTTCAATTACGCTCAAATCCCGTCCCGAATTGGCCATCTTTTGAGGCTAGTGAGTCTCAATCTATCCCAATCTCCATTTTTTGGCCAAATCCCTTCAGAAATCTCGAAACCATCCATGCTGACTTCCCTTGATCTTTCTAATTATAACCCGTGGTATGGAAGATTCTTGGAACTCGAAAATCTCAGCCTGAAAAACCTAGTTCAGAATTTAAGTATAGCTTTGTTTTAACTTTTTTTGTTTTACTTTTTTAGCTTATAAGCAAAAACAAGCTAGATTTTTTTTTTTTTTGCATTTATAAGCTAAAGATAAGTAAAAAATAAAAAATAAAAAATAAAGCAAAAAGCAAAAAAAAAAGCAAAAAAAAAAGGGACTTTTTTTGCTTGTAAGTTAAAAAAAAAAAGATTAAGCCAAAAAGCCATTCCAAACCGGAGTACTTTTTTTTGGTTTATAAATAAAAATGCTAAATTTTTTTTTTTTTTTTTTGCTTTTTAGCTTTTATAAGCTAAAGATGAGCAAAAAAGTACAAAGTAAAAAAAAACTGACTTTTTTTCTTATAAGGTAAAAAAAAGCTAAGCCAAAAAGCCATTTCAAACAGGCTTACAGCTTTTTTTTTAGCCCTTTTGGTTTATGAATAAAAAAAGCTAGAATTTTTTATTTTTCTTTTGGCTTTTATAAGCTAAAGATAAACAAAAAAAAATAGAAGCGAACGTGTATTCTCTGACAATTCTTGAACTGCAAGATTGTGGGTTGCGCGGCTAATTCCCAAGAGCATTTTCCTGCTACCAAACCTACGGAAACTTAGAGCGACATGGAATTTCAATCTCATCGGCCGTCTGCCTGAATTTCATAGTAGTAGTCGCCTTGAGTTTCTGGATCTTGGTCACACCAATTTCTCGAGTAAGGTACCGGATTCAATCGGTAACCTTGAATCCTTAAATTACTTGGATTTGTGGCAGAGTAATTTCTCAGGAACAGTTCCAGCTTCACTTGGAAATCTGACCCAGCTCACCTTTCCGGACCTTGGCGTGAACAACTTCATCGGCCAGGTTCCTTCATCACTGGCAAACCTGTCACAGATGACTTCTTTGACACTTGGTGCTACTAATTTTGACGCTGGACCATTGTCTTTGCATTAGGGAAGCGTCCAAAACTCACTAAATTGGATTTTGGAGCCACGAATATACATGGTGAAATCCCAATGTCAAATACCAATATGGGTCTGGAACTCAAGAAAAGAAACTATGGCATTACTTGACCTTAGCCACAACTTTCTTACAGGATTTGACCAGCATCCAACTTTCATCCCATGGCATTCTCTGCAAAGCTTGGACCTGATGAGTTCTAACAGGCTGCAAGGGTCACTCCCAATTCCACCACCAACCACCATTATTTATAAGGTCACTGATAATTCATTGACTGGAGAAATCCCACCATTACTATGCCACTTGAGCTCTCTTCGTACACTTGATTTGTCTAATAACAACTGAACAACTGAAGTGGCACGATCCCTCCATGTTTGGTCATTTCTATTGATTATCTACTGATGCTGAATTTAAGCCGCAACAGTCTTCAAGACAGTATTCCTCCAACATTCACCATGGATAGCAACTTGATGATGATTGATTTAAGTGAAAATCAACTGCAGGGTAAGGTACCGAGATCATTGGCAAATTGCAGAATGCTTGAGATTCTTGTCCTTGGAAAAAATCGGATTGAGATACTTTCCCCTTTTGGTTGGGAGGTCTTCCTTAGTCATAGCTTTTTGTTCTGCGGTCTAACAAATTCCATGGTGCCATAGATAATTCCAAAACCATTTTCGAGTTTCCAAAGCTGCAGATTTTTTTACCTCTCTCGCAATGGTTTCTCAGGTAATTTGCCTTCAGAATACTTCCAAAACTGGAATGCAATGAAAATGACCAAAGCAGAGAAGTTGACATATATGCAGGCAACTCCAAGCATTGAACTGCTGATACCTATAGGTAGCACAACATATGGCATGCCATACTTTGTGGGTTGTAGCTATTCAATAACAATCTGAACTGGTCAATTAACTAATTCCATTAAATCCTATATGCAATTTTAAAGCAGTAAAGTAAAGAGATAAGTCATACATGATTTTAGCATGGAAACCCTATCAACCAGGAAAAAAACCATGGGGCCACACATAGTTACCAACGTACTCAGCACTATAACCTTGAACAATTACAAGAATAAACTTACAACCTATCCCGTTGATCCACAACTTCGTGTTGATCCACAATTAAGGTAGAAGTTTCAGACTTAATCGCTAGACACCCACAATTCACCGTTCTTCGGTGCTATTGACGTCAACTTTTGGAATCCGCTAAAGACGATATGTGTGAAGTTTGTATGTTGATTAGAAGAAACACTCCAATATTTGGAAAGCACAATAAAACTCTTTGAATAGCTATATGATCTCTTTGATTGTGTGTAGCTGAATTATGAAGCCTTCAGAGCCTTTATATAGAGTTTGGAGTGTTTACAGAGCCTTGGATGAAGTGTTCTTCGAAGTAGGAAAGGATTCCTAAACCTACATGGAGTAGAAGTTGAAGTCCAATTCTCTGTCATGCATTTGAACAGATTCACCCGCCGTTCAGACGGTCTAACGACTCGTTCGAACGGTCTGCAGTTTCTTTAACCTCTCTGGTTCGACTTTGCTCCAGCACCTTGATTCATTTCAATACTTGACACGTCTATCTAAAAACAGAAATTACATATAAAGTACTTTTGCTTAGAATTAGCTAATCTTAAAATCTAACAATTTTCCCCTCTGGCAATTTTGTGAGAAAACACAATAAAAGAAACAATATACAAATAAAGACTCAAGACAACAACATAAAAATAAATCAAAGACTCAGTATGTCCAAAGAGTCTTCAATAGTTTGTCTACTGCCTGCACAACCACATGAAAAGGAAGTGTAAGAAGAAGCAATAACAGTAAACAAATAAAATAATAAAATAATCTACTACTCTCCCTTTTTGTTACAAATTGACAATTCAAGTGCATGAGAAAAAGGAAGGAATATAAAAAGATAGACATTCATAAACTATTCAATCTAAGTGTGTTAACAAAATTCTAAGAAAAATTACTTCTAAAAAGTTTGAAAATAGGAGTAACATTGTATGACATGTAAGTAGTAATTTCAGGACTCAAGCATTGAAGTAGACACAAAATATACTCAATGAATTGAAAATTTCAACCTCTTTAAACACAAAGGTATAGTTTGTCAATATAGCCAAGTGGGTGTTCTCGGTGAACTCAAAAGCTATAGACTTACACATACACATAGCAGAGATCAAAGTTAATAAGTCTATTCAAATTTTGGAGAGAGCTACACACCTAGAACAATGACCAATCATACTTGAGTGATTCAAATATGGAAACTCCCCCTTAAATAAGCTCAAGTTTTGAACTTTTTGAGAGCTGAATGTATTTTTTTTGAATAGGTCATTTTTTTTTTTTTGGGTGAGCAAGTTCAATGCTTAAAATATGGTAGCCGTTTCTACGATTTTACCCAAAGGGTATATATTTTGATATACATTCATAGTGACTAACACACATGTTAAGGTATGGAGTCAATGATAGAAGTATGATATATGTACATTAGTCACTCTAGTGTGCAACTCTCATAGAGAACATGACAATAAATCAAACTGACAATAATAACATACATGGCTCATGCAAATCAGTCACACAAAGTGTGCTCATGTGCACATGACTTATGTTTTCAAAATTACTCTTAATGTAAGTAAAGATGAAGAAATCTAAATCTTGATCATGCATTCAATGCCTAATAATGTATATTATCATTCTCATGAACCATTACTCAACAAATCACAAAAATACTAATGCTCATAATCAAAAAATATTTTTGGTATTTTTTATTATTTAAAAAAAATAATCCCTAAAATTTATAACTATAATCATAACACTAGGATAAAAGAATAAGAATTAAAAAACTTGCTAGACTTTGACAAAATTAGAACCTCATTCAGAAAGAATAACCCCTACAGAATTTTTAGAGGTTTTCAAAGCCTTTAAATTAGATTTTCTGACCCAGACAGAATTAGAAATTTTTCATTTTTGAAATTTCTTGTGAGTTTGGATCTTTAATCTGACGGTGTAGAGCATTATCAAGCAATCTAGGTTGTGTTTGATGAATAGTTTTTTTTTTTTTTTGTAAAATATTGCACTTAGGCCTAATATGTCCTACTATGCCGCAATAATGGCATATAGAAACAAAATTGGATCGAGTGGTCTGCTGTTCGGGACATCGCCATTCGTTCAAACGCCTTGATGCTTTGATGGTCTATTTGAACTCCTGCCATTCGAATGCTATTTCTAACTGTTTGGATGTCGGGTGTTCAAATGCTATCTGTACCCATTCGAACACTGAGAAGAATTAAAAGCTCGCAAAATGGGGAATATACCTGGGCTCTTTTACCTATATATGAACTCTTAATGGTTCAGATACGTCTTGGTATGCTTCAAAAGTTGATGGATTCATTGGGGGCACAAAATTCAGAGTTTTGTTCGACGTAGTTCCATTAGACCCGATTCTATCTTTATTTCCACTTGATTTTTGAATGCTCCAGATGTGATTGGAGCCCATACTGAAATTCTTGAAAGAACCTTTAGTACGAGATAATTCCGATTTAACAAATTCTAGTTCTTTCTCAATATTCTTGTTTTTCTCGAGAGTTTCAAACAATCCCTTTTTAATGACAATTACTTTTTCTAAAAGGGCGGTCCTATGTGTCTGAGGTTGACTAATAAGGGCTTGGCTATCCTCAGACTTCTTTAAAAGAATTTTATAATCTTGTAGACAATTCTTGAGGTTTATCGCCATATCTTGATTAATCTAGCCTAAACTTAACAATTTCGATTTCAATTTTTTATTTTCATGCATCAATTGAATAAACATGGCATCTTTAGGGGTGATGGAATTTAGATTTTTTACAAGACTGGTTGAATCAATACAATTAGGGTCAGCAAGTGTTCACGGTTTGACTCAAACTTAGGGTTATTTGACTCAGAATTAACTGAAGCAGTAAAAGCCATAAAAGTACCTGAGCTTTCTTCATGATCTGATTGTTCTTCATTATCAATATAATCCCAAGTCACAGTCATAGCATTACATTTTTTCTTTAAATGGTTAGGGCATTCTTGAGCAAAGTGTCCAAGTCCTTGACATTCAAAACATTGTACTGTACTACCATTTTTCTTTCCCTTTCCATCATCCTTGGGATTATTGTTGTTTTGGTTGCTATTCTTGTTATTGAACTTGTTGTTCTTGTTCTTAAAGTTGCCAGATTTCAAAAGAGTTTTATGAAATCGATTTACAAGCTACTTCATAACTTTAAATTCTTCTCCTTTTCCCTCCTCATCAGGCTTGTTTTCGTTAACCTTGGAAGTATTTAAAGCAAAACTGTTTGATTTATTGGTTTTATGAAAACTAGTCTCATAAGTCTAGAAGTTTCCAATAAGTTCATCAACCCTAAGTGAATCAATATCTTTACTTTCTTCAATAGCAGTTACTTTGAGTTGAAATGTTTCAGGCAATGATCGAAGAATCTTTTGAACAAATCGAGACTCAGAGATTTTTTCTCCAAGATTGAAATTGGAATTTACAATATTACTCAGTTTTTCACAAAATTCATCAAAGGTATCAATTTTATTCACAAAAAGATTTTCAAAA
Source organism: Euryodendron excelsum (assembly GCA_033060915.1). Lineage (NCBI taxonomy): Eukaryota > Viridiplantae > Streptophyta > Magnoliopsida > Ericales > Pentaphylacaceae > Euryodendron > Euryodendron excelsum. Next base: position 11,841,968 of record CM065386.1, on the reverse strand, counting down.
TTTGTAGTCAACCTTTGAAGTTTTGTAATTTTAATTGAAGTAGTGCCTATATGAGTGATTTCAAGAATGTCTCATGCCTTTTTAGCAATCTCACAAATTGAAATTTGCGTAAATTCTTCAGGTGAGAGACTATTATAGAAGATGTTCACGGGCTTGCTGTTCTATCCAACATTTTCAATTTCAAGAGGAGTGCATTGATTCGAAGGTTTCTTAAAAACAACTTCAGCAATAGTACTGGAAGGATGAGTCCTACCTTTAGTGACTAAAATCCATACGCGTTCATCAATTGCTTTAAGGAAAGCTCTCATGTGTACCTTCTAGTATGAATAATTGGTTCTATCAAAATATGATGGTCTAACAGTGGAATGTCATTCTCTTTGCATATCCATGATCCCAGATATAAGATCTCACTCGTAGTATTTTTTTAAAAAAATTGTTTTGAAAAATAGAGTGAACTTGCTCTGATACTAATTGAAAAAGCCTCGGAGCATGGATTTGCCTAGAGTAATTAATTAACCTAACTGATTAACAATCTAAATTGGTCAATTAGCTAAGTCCATTAAATCCTATATGCCACTTTAAAGCAATAAAGTGAAGAGACAAGGCATATATGATTTTAGCGTGAAAACCGTATCAACCAAGGGAAAAACCACGAGGCCACACACAACCACTAATATACTCAGTACTATAACCTTAAATAGTTACAATATTAAACTTATAACCCAGCGCATTGATCTATAACTTCGTGTTGATCCACAACTATGGTAGAAGTTTAATACTTGATTGCTAGCCACTCATAATTCACCATTCTTCCGTGCTATCGACGTTAATCTTTGGAATCCACCAAAGACAATATGTGTAAAGTTTGTATGTTGACCAGCCTTTATGTAGAGCCTTGGACGAAGTTTCTTCGAAGTAGGAAATGATTCCTAAATTGACATGGAGTAGAGGTCGAAGTCCAATTCTCTGTCGTGCGTTCAAATGGTCTGACCTGTAGTTTAGACGCTCGCCGTTCGAACAGTTTGATGACCTGTTCGAACGCTCTGTAGTTTCTCCAACCTTTTTGTTTTGCCTTTGTTGCAGCACCTTGATTCATTCCAACACTTGACACGTCTATCTAAATACAGGAATTACATACAAAGTGCATTTGCTCTCAATTAGCCAATCTAAAAACCGAACACTAACAAAGGCATGCAAAGGTTATATGAGAAGATCCAAAGCGTATTTGTAGCTGTTGATCTGTCAAACAACAAATTAAGAGGAGAAATTTCAGAATCAGTTGGAATTCTCGATGGGCACGAGGTGCTAAATCAACAACAATCTCAGTGGTGTCATCCCATCATCCTTAGCAAATTTGACAGAGCTGGAATGGTTGGACCTTTCTCAAAACATACTGTCTGGAGAGATCCCTCAGCAATTTACCCAACTCACATTCCTGGCATTCTTGAACATTTCTCATAACCATCTCACATGCCCTTATACCTCGAGGGAAACAATTTGATACGTTCGAAAACAGCTCATATGAAGGCAATTCTGGATTGTGTGGTCTCCCTCTGTCGAAGTTATGTGGAAATGCATAGGCCTCACCACCACCACTGCCACCCCCTAGCTTTCAAGGTGATGATTAAGAGTTTCCAAGCGGTGTTGACTGGATTGTCATATTCATGGGATATGGAAGTGGGCTAATAATTGGGTTAGTTCTTTGGCACACTATGACAACGAGGTATCATGAATGGTTTGTCTGGACCTTTGGAAGTGGTGAGCGAACCTAGAGAATGAAGAAAAGGAAGGCACCAAGAAACTAACTCAATAAGCAATATTTCATTTCTAATGTTTATCCTTGTGGATGCTTTTAGCTTGTGTGAAATCGAAGTACTATATATAAGCTCGTGTAATCTGTAATTTTTTCTTTGTTCCTTCTTTTAAGTGATTCCAGTAGCTTCTGCGTGGAATATCATTCCATGTAGGGGTGAAGCAAAGAATAAATGTGATTTCTGCTTTTACCTTGTAGCTTAGGTGCCTAGCTTGAGTTGATCAAATTCCTAGTCTCATAAACACTTGCCTAAATGGGAGTGGTTTGTTTTTGCAAGTTGGATGAGTGGACCTTCGCATTCATTTTTTACTATCTCAAAGGGATATCTTTACTTCACCTTTGGAAGGAAGAAACATAAGCAGAGAGAAGGGAGAAAAGCAGGGGACGAGGAAGCTGAAGTCGATTAGGAAATGTTTCATGAAAGTTTTTATACTTTTTGGGTATGTCCTTTGTTAGCTTGACTGATGAATTGGAGGTACCATGCTTTTGAGATCTGTTTTACGTAACTTGATTGTGTCTATTGCATTACCATATGTATTTTGTTTGGCGAAAACAATGCAATGGCTTCTTAATTTGGCTTAGATCCTTTGGGAGAGAACTTTTGGTTGCCTTTTTGTTGTTTTTCAGAAGTCATTTGCTGGTCTTCTCACTTTAGAACTTTGTGCGACATTGTTTTTTGTGGATGCACAACTCTTCCTTACCCTCTTCTCTAGTAACTTACTCCATAGTTTGGGGCAATTCAACATTTTAATGGAAAATTTATTGAATGGTTTGAGAGTACTATGTGGCCTTACTACATTATCTCACAATTCATGTAGGCTCCTATTATATGAGATGTGAAAATATTTTACCTAGCAGAGAGAATCCATAGGCATTGTGAGATGAAGAGCAAAATTACATGGTGCTTCACATGCACTGAATAGTTACTCCATCTTATGAGGCACATATATAGGTGACTCTAGTGGCCAACACATACCAGCATTTTGTGATGAATTGAGAAAATTATTCTAGCCAGCATCATATTTTCTCCTTTTGGATCAATGAGACCAACTCCCTTAAAGTTAAGCTTTATGTCCATTTCACCACCATATTATCTTTATTTTTTTTTTTAAATTAAAATCATGAGAACTTTACTAAGCTGGTAACAAAAAGTTGAATTTGTTTTCATGTTTTTATGTTCTATCATGAAGTGAGTCGAACCATGAACTCATGGCATGGGTGGGAGTGCCACTGACTAGCGCACCCTTCTCAACCCTGAAGTTAATTCACTGGTAGGATTCTTCAATTAAAATTAATTCTTTTTACTCTAAAAAAATCAATGCTAGTGATGTCTACAAAATTTGCCTTTAAAACCTAGTTTTTATTCTCTTCACGTTGTACATTGAGGGGCTATGTCATATCAAAAGGGTATTAAAGTTTGTGTGTGTGTGTATATAGATAGAGAGTCTTCATTTAAAACCCTAATAATAGAAAAAGGGGTTCATGTTATTTTTATTTTTATATAAAAATGGTTCTGAAAACTGAAAAATTGCCTTTTCTTTTATCCTAAAATTGGGATATTTTATAAACAATTTCTAAAAACAAGTTCTTGAACCAGTTTATCAATCATGATATAATTGAAATTCAGTTTGCCAAAGTCAATTTTGACAACTTTTAGAAAATGTAATCAAACAGATTTTAACCAAATAGTTGGACACTATGGGCTCGTCCTTGCATTTCTTTATATATTTATACATATATATACATATTCATCACGGCTAGTTCGTTGTCTTGGTTTATTTAATGATTTAGCTATGGTTTACTACTTAGATGGTTTTTTATTTTATTACATGTAATTTATTAACAACCAATTTACTTGATAGTTTTAGCTGTTAGAGAGAGGTTTCTCAATACATCCCCTTTACTTGTTGCCGAGTATCTATCATAAATGAGCCAAAGACTTGCGGCATTACAAACATAGTAATGTCATATAAGTATAATTTATATATAATAATTTTATACAGAATCATGTAGCGTGTTTACATCTATTCATTGAAAAACAAAAGGCCCATCACTGTTGTCAATATATATAACTTCTGTAAACTTAATATTTTCCTTATAAATATGTAATTGGTGAAGTTAAAGAGATATGTACCTTCATTATTTATAACATTTACGAGTAGATGATATTAGAATTTGGATTCCATATCATTGCTTAATACATTTCAAGCATGAATATTCGGCCACTGAAACAGTGGGTCAGCAAGGACTGGACCCACCTTTAAAGCAAAAATATCAGAACTTGATTTCCCAAAATTTGCTAGATTCTAGAGGGTAGTGACATGGACTATCAGATCTTGATTTCCCAAATTTTTCTAGATTCTAGAGGGTAGTGACATGGACTATCAGATCTTGATTTCCCAAAATTTTCTAGATTCTAGAGGGTAGTGACATGGACTAGTCCAAGTTCATTATGTTTGAAAAATTGCCTAGTCCAAAAATTTCCAGTCCATTCCCAAAATATCAGAACTTTATTTCCCAAAATTTTCAAACATAATGAACTAAAATGTGTAGTTTTAGCTAGGATAAACTGTTAAAAAAAGAAAAAGAAAAAGAAAAGAGAAACAAGGGTCAGAATGATCCTAGAATTATGTTTTTACAGGACAAATTTGAACAATAATAATCTACATTTGATTAAACATCTGATTATTAAAAGAAAATTGTTCTCACATTTGGTGATACTTTAGTATCATCTATACAAGCATACTCATATCGTACCATATTTTAGAGCATACAGTCTAATATATTAGTGTTTCTATTCTCGTTTCTCGTATCAAAAATATCTACAACAGATAACATAGCTTCACCTCAAGCCAAATTCCCATTGTTTATTTTTCTTCTCACAATTTCCTTTTTCAAATTTTCAAGCATTTCGTTAGACACCTTGCATGATACACATCCAATATGCCAAATGCTTAAGATAGCAAAGCTGGATACCCTAACAAGAAATCCGCCAAACGCCATAGCCTATCTTGCTTCCATGGCTTGCCAATTCCCAAAACGCCCTTCATAAAAGGGCTATTACCCAACACATCCAAGGAAAGAACCATGCATGCTGATTTTGCTATCGCCAACCCCTAACACTGCCCTAGCTTGATGATACATTTTGTGACAAATTAATCTTGAACCAACATATAGTTTTTAGCAATTTGATAATTAACTATAGGAGATTTGAACTGTACAACGAGACTTTTGAGATTGTCATTCGTCATATTGTATTAAGATTTATTAAAGTCATTACATGCAAGTGCTGTTCCTTGTGTGGATTCTATACAAGTGGAACTTAAGAGTGTTCGTACACGAAAACATGCTTTGGATTTAGCCGAGGACAATGAACCGCCCCCATCATTATTTGATGATCATGAACTCATAAACATTATGGGTCTAATCTATCCCTTGAAATCGAAAGATGATGCTACCACCCAATTGAGAATTCAGAAAATTAGTCCCATACAATTCGTAGGGAGAAAAACAAAAGAAATTCAAACCAAGCACTTGGTACGAAAAAAATTAAAGGGAATAACCCAACCTCAATTGACACGAGCCAACCATTGTTTGATGTAATCAAATACCAAACAATTAAATTTTTTATTTATTATACAAAAGTCCACATAGAATGACGTGGCAATCGTATTCCTAAATTCTGATCCGCAGGTAATGGGCTTGGAGCTTCAAGTGAAAAGGATCACAATGAGATAAATCATTTTGTGTGAAAATTTTGTTTATATAGCACTACCCTCATTTGATGTTTGTAGACAAACCACATTTATGGATGGCCTGATGAACACCAGCTAGTTTATTACGAAAAAGAAACAAACCAACTAAGCAATGTATATTACATACACCTATTTTTAATTAGCCTCTATCTGCTCTGGATTAGCCACCTAGAAGGAGGCCAGTAGGTTTTGGCATTGACACTTTACAGTACATTAATAAGGATAGAAAACATGTACATAACAGGACGAAAACCTTGTCACTGAGAAAAGCTCAGAGAATGTCCAAATGGACTACAAAGAAGTAGGAGAAATAATATTCAACAAACACAAGATTACCTTGTATAGACATCCTAATGCTTTGTCACCTTTGAGCTGCACCAAATATCCAGAGGAAACTCTCTGCTGGAATCTGGACAGTGGAATTATTTTCTCAATCACCCCAATAACCATTGGAGGAAACTAACCAAGTTCAGCTTCTTCGCACCCTTCGAGTCTGCCTTCTCCTCCTTTGTTGCCTCCTTCCAAAAGTCTCGACAAACCATTCGTGATGCCTTCTGGTTAGATTGTGCCCAATAACCAACCCAACTGTGAGTCCACTTACATATCCCAAGATTAGGACAATCCAATCGATTTTACTTGGAAACTCTATATCATCTTTGTCTTGTTGAAAGGTTGAAGGTGGTGGTGGTGATGCAGATCGCATTGCCGAAGGTTATTTGGAAACGCGGGGATGGCGATATACCCGGGCCGGTAGTCGGTAAACTTCAATCGATCATAACTTTCGACTCGTAACTCCGTTTCGCCATTATAATATGTCTTTGAAAAGGTATCGACGAGCCGGAAAAAGGAAAAAACATGAAATGATTTTCTAGCCTAAGAAATCACGAAAAAATGCTTCTAAATATGGTTTTGGGACTATTTTGTGTTTTGGGCTTGTTTTTGTGGGCTTTTTTGTCAATTTTCCTTTTAACCCGGTTTTGTCCCGGGCCTAGGGTTTTGTGCCGCCTATTTATGTTCTTGTTGAAGACATTTTCAGCAGCTTTTGATGATTAATAAAGTTTGTGTGCGTTTTGCACTTTTTCCAATCATTCGGTATTTTCTACGAAAATCAACGAGTGTTTGATGCCCTAGAACCTAGTATTCGTGGTGAATCAATAGGTTGCAGGACGACTCTGAATCCAGTATTTGTGGTGAATTAACGGATTAGAGTTTATTTTCTTGTTCTCTTATTAGCCGCTGCATCAGGTGGAGATGCCTCTGAATTTTCACATTTCTTTGACAAAGGGTCTCCACACAGTCCTGAATTCCCCTCAAACGAATTGTTCTCAAATGTATTAAATTGTGCCCCTCGAGGTATAGGCCCCGTAAGATTATTATGAGAAACATCTAAGACTGCAAGGAATGTGAGTTGGGTAAGTTCTTGAGGGATCTTCCCTGAAAGTATGTTCTGACATAGACCCAATGATTCTAGATTCGTTAGGTTCCCCATGGATGATGGGATGCGACCAATAAGTTCATTGTTGGAAAGGTTAAGCAACTGAAGCCCCTTGAGATTTTCCATTGATTCTGGAATCTCCCCTCCAAATTTGTTGCTTGAGAGATCAATGGCTACAAAGGTACTTTGTATCTTCTCATACAACCTTTGTGTGCCTTTGTTAGTGATTGTAATGGAATAACTATAATTTTTTTCCAGCACAATCGGTATATGTTGGCTATCATTTGTTAAGAATTGAGAACTTGGAATTAACTGCATATACGTAAAGCTTTTTACTTGGACCATTTTCATTGCCTTCCACTTTTGGAAGTACTCTGAAGGCAAGTTACCTGAAAAATTATTGTGAGAGATGTCAATGATGCGCAGCTTTGGAAACTCTGGATCAATATTACGATTCTCAATGACCCCGTAAAATTTGTTATATCGCAAAACAAGAACCTGTAACTCAGGAAGATTTCCTAACCAGATAGGAAAAGTATCCTCTATCTGATTATTTTCAAGAACCAGAATCTCAAGCTTTGTACAATTTGCCAATGATCTTGGTACTTGCCCCTGTAATTCATTTCGACTCAAATCAATCATCTTCAATTTGTTGGCGACCGTGAACATTTCAGGAATAGTGCCTTGGAAACTGTTGCCACTTAGATTCAGAGATATCAGAGAACCACTGATACTAGCCAAGCATAGGGGAATTGTGCCACTGAAGTTGTTATTAGACAAATCAAGTTCGGAAAGAAAAGTATTGTGGCAGATTGATGATGGAATTTCTCCATTGAACATATTACCGACGATAGTATAAAGTTGGGTGGACTTTGGTGGAACTAGGAGAGATCCTTGCAGGCTATTGTAACCGAGGTCCAGCGTAAGTAGAGATCCCCATGGAATGACCGCTGGATGCTGGTCAAAGCCTGTCAGAAAGTTGTCACTAACGTCAAAAATCTCCATAGTTTCTCTGGTTGAGTTCCACATCCAAGTTGGTATTATGCCGTGAATTTCGTTAGAGGCAAGTCTTAGCGCGAACAATTCATTTTGGAACTGCAGGAATTTGGGGAACTCCTTTAAGTTGCAACCTTTCAATCCTAAAATATTAAACTTTGGAAGGGTAGCATTGGTGTTGTTTTGGGGAATTAGCACTGTTAATTTGTTTTCCGATAATAGAAGCCAAGACAGGTTTCGGAGCTGAAGAAAAATGTCTAGCTCCACTGCACCACTCAAGTTATTTGAAAAGAGAGAAAGGTATTCAAGACGCATGAGTTGATAGAATGAGCTTGGAATTGGGCGGGGGGGGGAGGGGGGGGGGGGGGGGGGGGGGGGGGGGGGGGGGGGGGGGGGGGGGGGGGGGGGGGGGGGGTGGGGGGGGGGGGGGTGGGGGGGGGGGGGGGGGGGGGGGGGGTGGGGGGGGGGTGGGGGGGGGGGGGGGGGGGGGGGGGGGGGGGGGGGGGGGGGGGGGAGGTTTCATTTGATTTTTCTCTAGACCTAGATAAGTTAACTGGGTGAGATTCGTATGCCAGGATGGAATCACGCCCGAAAAGTAATTCATCCCAAGTTTCAGAACTGTGAGCTGGGTCAGATTACCCACTGAAGCAGTAAGTGTGCCAGAGAAATGGCATTCACTAAAACTCAAGTAATTTAAGGATCCAAGATTACCTATAGAATCTGGTAATCCACCAGAGAAACTTGCACGATCTAATCTCAAATCCGTAAGGGGACTACTACGGTGAAATTTTGGCAAATAACCGGAGAGTTCAATATTGTCGCTCACACTTAGATACTGTAAGCTTGATAGCAAGAAAGTGCTTGTTGGGAATTTACCGTACAACTTACAATCTTCGAGAGCAAGATCTGTCAGTGACGAAAAATTTGCCAAAATATGAGGTACTGAAGAGTTTATGTTCACGCTGGTGAGATAAAGCTCTTTCATGTTGGTTAAGTTCTGAATAAGGCTTTTCAAACTGGGTTTTTCAAGTTTCAATAAACCATGAGAAGAGAAGGGGTCCAAATTTTTAGACAAATCGAGGGATGCCAAGTTGGATAATTGTGAGATTTCTGAAGGGATTTGACCAAAAAATACAGATTTGGATAGGTTGAGACTTGTTAGCCTCAAAAGATATCCAATTCCAGATGGGACTTTAGAGTAATTGAAGTGGTTGTCTGCAAGGTTGAGCCTCTGAAGAAGGATAAGACTGAAGAGGCTGCTGTTGGAGTTGATAGAACCATTGAGAAAACTGCTACTGAGATTGAGCCCAATGACATGACCAGTGATCTCATCACACTGGACGCCATACCATGAGCAGCAATCACTATGTTCACCTTCGAGCTTCCATGATTCAAGTAGTACTTTTGGATAAGCAGAAGGACCACCTGCAGTAGCAAACTTGTTAATGATAAAGCTATACTTGAACTGCAGCAAAGCTAAGCTCTCATCTTCATGGCACTGCGGCTGCATAGAATTAGAGGAAGAGTTAGTCCTCATAATGATGAGATAAAAACATGACAACAAGAAGAGCAAGCGCTTGAACATGAAAAGACACAAAGATGACTCCATAATATATGTCTTTAATCAATTTTCTTTATAGCAATTTTGGACAACCAAGCCAGCCTGGGAATGATGTGCTTTTATAGTTAGGATTCGACTCTCACGCTTGCAATTGTGACACCATTGAGATGTCTTCAAAACAATGAATGCTACGTAGAAAAATGTTTACCCAAGCTTGGAATAATGTATCCCTGGGCCCTCCAAATTCCTCAAAGTCATTGCCATTGCGCTTGGGCAATGTGAAGATGATGCGAATATATTGTCACTATCATCACTCAATGCTGTGTTTTGTCTATTTTTATCCAGTTGAATGAGTTCATCTCCAACGGTCCAAAATAGTGATTTAAATCCCAGATAAAAAGTCTTTGCTTTAAAGGCGGACTAGTTCTTGTTGACACACTAGTTCAGCGGCCAATTTACGCTTGAAAAATATTAAGCAATGATTTATAACCCAAATTCTAATATAATCTAAATCATGAAGATATAAGTAGCTAACTTACATCACTCTCTAAAAGAAAAATACTATGCTTACAAAAATTTGATATAAAATGATGTGGTAATAGTATTTTGGCAGTTATGTATGAATAACATATGTGGCCTTTTGTTTTTGAAGGAATACATGCAAATATGCCACATTATTTTGTATGAAACTTCTGTATGTAAGTCTACTTTAAAATAAAACACTCATACGATGACGCTTAATTAAAAAAAAATTACCGCCACTGTGCCACGTCATTGTGATAAAATTTTCTAAAAAAATAACATTTTCTTGATAATATATACATGTATTAGGCCTATTTATGGTGGACAGACTGGATATAATTGGGGGGTATGTATTGAGAAACCTCTCTGTAATAGTGAGTGTAAACCCTTTTGATATGACAGTGGTCTATCCACGTCCAACGAGAAGTGAAAAAAAATTGAAGTTAAGGGCATATTTTGCAGAGATCACTAGAATTGATTTTTATAGAGTAAAAGAATTAATTCAACAGTTTGAAAAATCGTACCAGTGAATTAACTTCAGGGTTCCTGCCTTAGGTCGATCATTTCCATCTGAGGTAGCCATGAGTGAACTTTATGATAGATCATAAAAACATGAATATTAACTATGAAAGAGGTGATTTATAATGGCGTAATTACATTTTATTCCATTGTGGTTTGAGACAAAAATCAGATGATTCTCATATAGTTTAAAAGTGAACACATGATCACCCTGTGATTTGGACTTATCTGTAAAATAGATGGAAACTATTAAATTTAACGAAAATTATGTTATAGGGATATTTTTTTAATTTTATCTCTTAAAATTAGAACATCAAAAAGATGATTTGACCATTTTATGCCAAAATAAAGGCTTCTCTATGAAGGATTTTTTTTTTATTTTACCAAATCGTCTTTTTAATGTTCTAATTTGGAGATATAAAATGACAAAATAACCCGTATAATAGAATTTTCGTTAAATTTAATAGTTTTTATCCATTTTGTAAATAAATCCAAACCATAAGGGGGTCATGTGTTCACTTTTAAATCACAAGGGGGTCATCTGATTTTGGTTCAAATCATTCGAATGTAAAGTGTAATTACTCCTATAATTTAAATGCTTTTGCACAAATTTTTATGATTTAATTTTAGATTAAAAACCAAAAAGTTAAAAGATGGTGGTAAAACAGATGTAAGCTTTACAATCTCATACTATGTTTGAATGGTCGCGGGGGAAGTGGTTTACGACTCTACGGGCACCAATTGAAATTTTACTACTCAAACACTGCACAATTTAGTTTTAGAGAATATTTTCCCAAGAAAAATGTTATTTTTATAGAAATTCTGTACAAAATATTCTATTAAATTGATAATAACGATTGTATTTTTATAATTAAGAACTATTATAATGATTGTTTTGATTTAAATCGAAATATAAATTTTTTTGATTTTATAATATTCTACCCTTATGTCAATTCATCAAAAAATGCTGGTTAAGGTATTGAGTTGTAAGTTGCCCCACAACATTGATTTGACAGTCAAGAGGACATTTTCCACACAAAAAATAAAAAATAAAAAATAAAAATAAGAGGATAAGGGTCATGCTTCCTCAAGGATCAATGTCATGCTACCTTTGTTTGGGGATTAGGAGCACCGGATTGCATGTCTCACATGAGGTTCCCACCTAATTCCTTGTTTAAAAAAAATAAAAAGAGATGGAGGATTACATCTCCCATTTATAATCTCCCGAAATAGGGGATAAGGCATCTCATAGGACGGGTGGGATACCATATCTTGAGGTGAGGGATAAGGCATAAAATAATCATTTTACCCACCTGTCACATTATTATATATCATATTTTTATAATAACATACTATATTAGAGGCAAAAAAATAATTTCATATATTTCTTTCATTTATAATTTTATTTTTATTAGACACAACAAACATAGTATTATTTATGTGATTCGTCATCTCACACTAAACATAATACGAGTAATCCTTACAGCTAGCATGGGAAATGATGTGGTTTTATAGTTAGGATTCGACAGTCGGACATACAATTAAAGTGACACCATTGTGAAGTCTACGAAACGTCAATGAAGGCAATGTCCTTATGCAGAGAAATGCTTAACTAAGCTTGGAATAATGGAGCCCCGGGACCGGCTACCATCCCTTTCCTTGAATCCTTGGAGTCGCTCCAAATTTCTTATAGTCAAGTCACTGCCGTTGTGCTTAGGCAATGTGAAGATGATCGATGTCAACAACGGGCTAGGTAATGCACGAATGTACCCGTCACCAGAAACTTCTAATTGATTTTTTAGTCTACGCGGACCAATTGAATTTTTTTACTAAACAATTTTGCTTTAGAGGATAATTTGGTCAAAGAAAATACTATTCATGGATAAATTTTTTACATTATGTGGGGATAGTATTTTTATAATTAAATAATATATGATGGTTGTTTTGTTATAAAATGAAAGAAATTCTATAAATTTTTTGGTTATATGGCATCATGCTTTTCTCGATGAAAAATGCTATTCTTCGAGAAAATTTGATCAAAAATTTGATCAGAATATTATGGTGATGACACTTTTGCAATTAAGATTCATTGTGATTGATATTTTATTTTAAAAGTGAATTATTCTTATTCAACCTACATCATTTTATAAAAGAATCCTTATGTGAAATTTGTTGATAATACACTACATATAGCTAGCTTGGCGGAACCAATTAATTTTTCGTGTAAATTTTTCAGTTGTATAGTGTTATCATTTGTCAATTCATCACAAAATGCTGGTATGTGTTGGTCATTCCAGTCGTTTATAAGCTTTTTTTGTTACGAATTGTTTTAACAGAACATAATCAAATTAAAAAAGAAAAAAAAAAGATAGAATACCCCACTTTGGTAAGAGCAAAACTCTCCTGTTGGTTCAATTCGAGATGAACCATAACTCCTTCAGAGCAGAAATCCTATTTCGAACAATTGATAGTTTTCATTTTTTAAGCCATACAAAATCTACAACTATTCATAATCTGAATATAAATCAAGATAACTCCCAGAAACAACTATATATCTAATAATTAACAATATTATCCTAATTATATTTATTTAAATAATATTGATAGAGTCCTAGCTAACAATGATTCGTAGCATTCCTTCGTTCTTCAAAGAACCTTGTCCTCAAGATTCAAGATCTTCAAATCATCATGTTGAAGGTCTTTATGAACAACAAAAATGAAAGCCGTCAAATGGAAAGGGACCTCTTTGAGGGAGTTCTTCCTCATAACAACCATTTTGAGGGAATTGCGCCTCCTAACTTTTCACTTTCATAACTTTCAGCCTCCATTGCTCCACGGATACGCCAATAACGTGAATTTAATAATCTCGTTCTTGAGTTTCAAGATCTTCAAAAATATCATATTAGAGGATACTAAAAATGAAAGTTATAAAAAGAATCATAACCTTCCTACTTCATTAATCCATAGATATGTTAGGAAAGTGGTTGTAATACTATTGTTACGAATCCTTTTAAATTGGACAGAATCAAATTAAATAAAAGATAGAATAGCCCACTTCAAGAAGAGCAAAATTTTCCTGTTGGTTCAATTCGAGATGAACCACATCTCCTTCAGTGCAGAAGCCCTATTTTAAACAATTGATATTTTTCATTTTTTAAGCTAAACGACATCTATAATTATTTATAATCTCAATATAAATCAAGATAACTCCTAGAGACAACTATATCACTAATAATTAACAATATTATCCTAATCATATTTATTTAAATAGTGCTATAAAGTCCTAGCTAAAAATGATTCGTAATAATTGATTGCACCACAAAAGTGCAATCATTTGTCTCTAATGTGCCTTTTTTTAGGCTTAGAATAGGTGTAATTGTATTATATTGTTTGTATATTGTGAATAATCCCAAATTGGTTGTCTTCTCAGGTTTTTAATGCTAAAGAGATGGAGTTGGAGCATTAATGATGATCCAGGACTTGTGGCATGCAAAACGAGAAAATTCCGTCAGGCAAAATCACGCGAAACGGGGGTCATATTTTGCTACGGATGTCCAAATGACCTGAATCCTGTATAGTTGGAAAGATCTCATCAAGTTACAAATATTTGTGTCTAATAGGGTGTCGACCAATTTGGCTCCAAAGGGCCTCAAAACCAAGAGAAAGTGAAAATAGGAGAAAATTACCGTTCAAACGCCCAAACTCAAAGTTCAAACGGCCTGAGAGCTAAAAATTTGATTTTTGCCTTGCCATTTGAATGTCTGTTTGGCTGTTCGAATGCCAAGGCAAATTTTAGAATTTCATTGAAAAACCTGTCTCGGTATTTTGGACATAACGTTTTACTCGGATCTCCGATTGAGCTAATAT
>CM065386.1:11712500-11825000 GCA_033060915.1 Euryodendron excelsum | reverse complement strand
ACCCAAAATCCTTCTTAGAGTTCGAACCCTCCTCAGGGCATTCGAACCCTCAGCAGCCTGAAAAACACATTTTCTTCTTATGGTTTGAAAGCCCATTTCCCCTTTATAATCAGGGTTCGAACCCTAAGGCTTGTACATGCCCGTTTAATCTGCCCAGCTTCTGATGGTTCGAACCCTCAAATGGGAGTTCGAACCCTATGGCAAAAACGTCATTTTCTTCAACTTTTGCTAGCCATTGTTCGAATGCCCAATTCCTTCTTGGTTACACCGTTTGAACCCTCAATGTATTTTTCCACACTTTTCAACTATCTTCCCCTTATCTCTTTTTAGCTTCAGTTCAAGGCTTCTGGAGTCCCTTTCTTGCAATGCTCGTTAGTCGTGAACTTGTATAACTTTGTAAGATCTTTCCAACGACGCATCTTTCATTCCATTCCGAGCTACAAAGGATAAGTTGCACGCTTCCCAAGATAAAGCCCAGTAACGGCCCTCGAAATGGGCACCCGCTCTCCTGATCACTTTTATGACTCCAAATCATCTTCTTTATCAACATTTACCTGCAATGAACTCAAAGCAAGACTATCAGTACAATATACGTTAAAGAGGGTATAATTAACCTAATCTAAAGCTAACTTAGGTCAGTTTAGTTGCATCAAACTACACTTATGCAGCTCAATCACACCCCCAAACTAACCTTTTGCTAGTCCCTAGCAAAAGTAAGAAAACGAAACATAATTTCTCATTTCGAAAGAATCTCGAATGCATTTAGCACATGCATTAAGCCTTTAAACACCTAGGTTACCCCTAGTGGACGAGTGGTGTCTCGTGAGGGCTTACAGTGATGAATACCCACAAACATCAATATTAGGCAATGTATCCGAAAACAGTTTAACAATAGTTTCTTAACACAATACAATGCAAGCATTTCAAATCAACCCATTCATGTCATGCTAACCACCAAACTGTCAAGTGCAATACAAACGAGAGGTTCAAGTGTAAATAAAACGTTGTATTCCCAAAGATTACCTATCATAGCTCTCATAACAGCAACCGATAGCTTCGATTCAAAACTCACAAGGCATACACTCTCAACAATAGAACACACCGGTTTCCCACAATGGATCGCCCGTTATACGAGTAAGTGTAAAGATAATACAAATAAAGCAATCCCAATTTCAAAAACCACAAAAATACAAGGTGTATCGACTGGGCATAGCTTCATGAAAGGAAGCTTACAGTCAATTGATTACACCCTAAAAGTGTAATCATAGGCTCTTAATCCGCACTTTGTTATATTTATATTAGTGTTAATTTCCTTATTTTAGTTAGATATTTATTTGATTATGTTTTGTGTGTGCTTTGTAGGTTATATAAGCTAATAAAGGCAAAAAGAAAGCAAGAATAATCAAAGCGGGTTCAAGGCGAATAATTTGTTCATGAAAATTCAGACCTGTCTCGGTATTTGGGCCATATCTTTTTACTTCGATGTCCGATTGAGCTGATTTTTGTGCCATTGGAAAGAAGACTTCAAGAGCTACAATTTGTCCTCTAATGTGCATCGGCTGAATCGGCCTTTAAAGTGGTCAAAATCAAGCTTCAAGATGGAGGAATGAATAGTAACCAATCGATTGGCTTGGCAAACTTCAGAGAGGGTGATTTACCAATCGATCGGCCGATCGATCGGGTGAACAGTAACCCGATCGATCGGTGAACAGTGACCGATCGATCGGTGAACAGTGACCGATCGATCGGTGAACAGTAACCCGATCGATCGGTGAACAGTGCCAATCAATCGGTCGATATAGATCTGGAGCTTAAAAGCTTTGTTGTCCGAAAAAATGGAGCGGAGGAAGATTTTTTGGGTTTGTAGCAGCCAAGGGGGTGGCATGAAAGGCTCCTCCAAGGTTGGTTTTTATGTTTTTGTGTATTTTAGCTTAGATTTATGTTTGTAATGTTAATGTAGGAGTAGAAATTGTAACTTTCTTACATTGTAATGTATTTTCCTTCACTTTCTTGCCATTTTCTCTTACTTTCTTAGCAACCAAACACTAATTTTACTTAGTTTAATGTTAGATTTACCTTCATTTATGCTCTTTATTATGAATTCTAGTAGCTAAACATCTCTTGGGTGTGATTGTGAAGATCCACCAAGGATTTTCAAGTATTTCAATGGGGATTCATGAACTTCAAAGTTTTATTCATAAATTTGTATAGTTCTATTTGGTTGGGTGTTGGATTTGTTCGACAACTTAGATTCATAACTCATTTGGTAATATTTATGCACAATTCAACAATTGGTATAAATCTTGCACATTTTTAAGGTTTGCTTCTAGGGTTCTATTAATTGGTTTAATTTCTACACTCAACTAAATATGAACTCAAGGTTTTATGGTCAAAATATTCCGAATCAAGAATTCACGGTGTGATTCTTGATTTGAGTTATAAAAATCCTCTATTGAAATTCTTGTTGTGAATTGGTGGGTTGAATCAATCATATCCAAGCTTTCCATTTTAATTGCTTTACATTTAAATCAATTGCCTAGTTA
Organism: Euryodendron excelsum; assembly: GCA_033060915.1. NCBI lineage: Eukaryota > Viridiplantae > Streptophyta > Magnoliopsida > Ericales > Pentaphylacaceae > Euryodendron > Euryodendron excelsum. Next base: position 11,822,457 of record CM065386.1, on the reverse strand, counting down.
ATTGCTTTAATTTTCATTGCACTAGTTTAGTAAATCAAAACCCCATGAAAAACCTAAAGATTTTCGGTCCTTTTCTTTTTCCTTTTATTTTAGATTCAATTCCCCACATAATTGCAATTCGATCCTAGGCTAGATTAATGTGAGTTGAGTGTTAGAGCCTATATTTGGCTAGGTCTCTTGGGAGAGAACGATACCGGATTACCGGTTTATACTTCATCGCGACCCCCGTACTCTTGCGGGGTACTAACTCCATTTTGTAGTTTTCGGAGCGAGTCATCAATGTAACAGTTGTGAATTTGACATGACAGCTTTTACATGCAAGAACTCAAAGACTTATGCAATTCCCAGATACTGGAGGCCATCCAAATAAAAGCAGTCCAAGAAAATAGAGAGAATCAAGTGGTAAAAGATCTCAACATATGCATTAGCCACTACACAGGCTAAGTTAAGAAACATACACTTCAACCCCCTCTTTTTTTCATTCTTCTTTTTTCTCTTCTAATGTCTCATTTTTTTTCTTTCTTCTTTCAGACTTTTCTAATTCCGTCATTGTGTTGACTTCTATTTCACTGCCTCAACCAGTTTTCTTTCTTCTTTTTTTTCTCTTTTTTTTCTTTTATTCCTCCGAATCTTCCATAAATTCTCAACAAAGCATGCAACATGTCTTTTCTCCTTCGAATTTAAGATTTCCATATTCACACACTCTTCACGATCATCTATATACAATTATCGGAAAGAATGACTTGGCCTCTATGTACTGAAATCTGGACATGCATAAGTCAAACAGTTCAACCAAGTAAAAGGTGTCAACTATTCCAACCTATTACTATAACATGGAAACCAATTTCAAATATAATGAAGCTATTTAAACAACAAAGTTTAATAAATTTCCTTGAGTATACGTAAAATCGCTCACAAACACGATTCATGGCTCTAAAGCTCACCATGTGTACATCTCCACTTAATGGAAGTAGTTATGGAAATCTATGGCAAGTTCACTTCGAAAACACGACTTGTGCTCAGTGTAAGTTATCCCCTCTCTCTATACAACATAGACAGCTCAACATTAAGCAATGCAAGAATAAGTCAACATGATAATCCGCTTAAACATCATACTATGCACATTTGCTAGTTGATTCAATTGTCTTTGAAAACAAAGCATAATTATCTAGTCATGGTTCCAATCGTAAGAAATCTCAACACATCCACAACAAATGAAATATCAACAATATCCCCATAGAATGTGAAGAGTCCAAATGAAATTTAGTGGAACCAGAAAACATACCTGTTTTGGATGATATTCAATATAAATAGAACTCGAACTAAAACCTGTTTCAATAACTTGCAGAAGAATAATGGTGCATTAAACAGCTCACAAAAATAGCATCAGGTTTTATATTCACAATTAGCCAAAAATATAGGATCACACATCGTCAAAAACATGTCATTGTCTGAACAAAACTAACCAGATCCACATTCATTCCAATGTTTTATCTATATGAACTTCCATGAGTTCTAGACTAATAAGATATACAAGAAAGTGATAAAATGGTCTAGACTCCACTAACTCCCTACTCATCATCATCATCCTCGTCATCAGACTGCATCCGGATGAGCATTCCCTTAATCTCCTACAACAAAGTAGTATGTCGGGCCGACTGCTGCTCGAATGTGGTCATCCTACCCTCAAAATCTGTCACCCGAGTCTTTAAGTCAGTCCTCAAGCTTGCAATCACCGCCTGCAACTCCTCTACCCCAACAGCGGGTGGTGCCCCAGCTACTAACTTCCTCTTCTTCCTCTGCCCCTCAGATCTAGGAACATCAATGTTCCCGAGGTGTCTGATTCAAGGGATGGCATTCTTAGGGTGGACTGTGATAAGGAAGAGGATATGCAACGGCCTGTTATTCTTCCCGAGGTGTCTGATCCAAGGGAAGTTACGCCCATTATTGATGAGGTGAAGGGGAAGATGCCATTAGAGGGTGAGAGAGAAGGATTTAAGAGAGAAGAATCTGAAATTGGGGACTCCAAACAAGAAGAGAAGGGTAGTACTGTGGTTACCCTTAATGATGATTTTGGTTTGTCAAATATTGGGTATGTGCATGTCAAAGAGGATGTCATCGGTCTAGAGGTCATTCCTACCATGTCTAGGGATCTTGAGATCCCTACTTTTGAACCTCAACCACCTAGTCTTATTCTACTGGAGCCTTTGGAGCTCCATGTCCCAACGTTGGAACCAAGTATCACACCCATGGCCGACCAACAACAAAAGGGGGAGGGTCCAACACTTCATGACATGAGCATAATGGGCACCTTTGTGCATGATTATTTTCTATTTTCTACATACTATGACCCTTTTTACCCCTATGTGCTTCAATGCTATATCTTAGAGTTCATCAAAGAGGTCGCCATTGTATATTCTCATTTTTGCACAAACTCTTCGAAAATCTCTAAGTTGGGGGTGTAGGATGATGGTAAATTTCCACTTTATGGCATCGAGTGATTCTCTCTCCAAGTTTTGTAGGAGTAGGAGTTGTAATTTTGTTTATTTCTTTTCTTAGTTTGTTTTCTCATTCTAAGTTGGGAGTGCTTTAGGCAAAACAAAGGAGTTGTCCAGTTTCTAAAAGTAAAGTGCAGACCTTGATTTTCAGCCGACTTTACAGTGAAATCTGAATCTACTAGAAGTGAATTAGCATGCAAATCTTATATGGATGGAAAGGTCTACGAATCTACTTTCCAACAAGAAAAAAAACGGAGCATGATTTGCTTTCATGTGGAGAGAGATATGACTATTGTACTAAAGAGTGTCAAAACTGTCTGCACACACTCGAAAATTCAGCATTCCCCTTGATATTCTACAGCATACCTCATTTGATTTTTCTTTGTTCTTGGGCTGCATTAGGCACCCTATTTTCTCTTCTCCCACCATTTAATTGCATTCTATGCTTTGTTCTCATGCATTGAGGACAATGCATCATTCTAAGTTAGGGGTGGGTAGAGGCTTTGCCTCTATTTTTTGTTTTTGTTTATTTGTTTTGCATCCTATAAAAAAATTTTTTTTGTTTTCTTTGTTTTTGTTTCTTTGTTTGGCACCCTATATATAAAAAAAAATTATTTGTTCTTGTTTCTTTGTGTTGCACCCTATAAAAAAAAAATAGAAAGATAAAAAAAAAACTCATTTTACTTGTAAAAGTGCCTTTTGAGATTAGAAGATAGGAATTTTTACATGTATCATTACTCAAGATGAAGTTGAATCACTCCTCATACCCAACATGTTGTGAGTATTGCTTAATTCATGCATTTGTAGAGGGATTACATCATTGTACACAATCATACTTTATAACATCATTTGTTACTAGTTTGTGCATTTACATCCTTATATTAGTGGAGATTATTACCTTGTGAGCTTTAGAGCATTTATCGCCTTTTGGAGCATTTACATTTACTCAAGGATAGTTTCTTCACCCTCATTTCCTTCAATAGCATCATTATACTTGTATTTAGTTCATGAGTTGAGTTTTGATCTAGATATTAACCCTTGTACTCTATGAAATGTTCGGTTGTACAACTTTGGATATGATTCTATGCCCTTTTCTTCTTCATAACCATGAGTTTCTCATTGCTGAACTGTGCATTTCCCTTGACCCTTGTTGATATACTTTTATTAGAAAGTGCATAGTGATTTCACCTATTGTATTGCAAAGGGATGCCTATGTGAGAAATGAGTGTTTTTGCATTGCTAAAGAAAAAAAAAAAAAAAGAAGAGAGAGAAGAGATTCATTTGGGAAGTTCAATGCATATGAGCATATTGACATATGAAAAGTAGTTGTTGAATCTAAAAAGGGATGATAAAAGGATGGAAACAAAAGGAGAAGTAAAAAAAATGAGAAGTAAGAAAAGAAAAAAAAAAAAGAGAATAAGAGGAAGAAAAGAGTTAAAGAGGAGTTCAAAAGTTGAAAATATTTCAAGAGAGGAGTGAGAAGTAGATTTTGTGTATTAAAAGTTGAAAAGGAAGAGTTGTAGTTGTTTTGCATTCATCATGTCATGCCTTAGTCACACATGATATGACCATTTGTTCCCTCTCCTTACCTTTCACCTCTTCTACATTGCCCTCTTCACTTTTACATGGCATAGTTGATCCAAGTTGTGCTTGATTGAAGTTTTCAATAGAGTATAAGCTATATTTTGTCAATATCTTTAAATCAATGCTTAACTATGAACATTCTTTCATGAAGTTATGCTAATGTCGATACACTTATATCTTTTCGGTTTTTGTAATTGGTATGCTCACTTGATTTGACTCTTAACATTTACTCCATTGTTGAGCATACCATTGTCAGAACCATGCGAGTCTTTTATTGCGAGTGTATGTCGAGTGAGGATTGAATCAAAGCTTTAAAGGTTTGGAGTTGCATAAATGAGTTCATTTGCGCTGTTTAGCATGATTCATCACCCACACACATGAACCTCTCTTTTGCATGACTTGTTGCATATTCTTGCAAGTGGTAGGAGTTTGGAGTGACATCTAATATTGTCTTGAGTAGGATTATGCATTCATTCCTTATTTTTATATTGATTGGCAATTCACAAAAGGATGTTTGTGGGTATCATCACTGTAAGCCCTCACGAGACACAACTCGTCCACTAGGGGTAACCTGAGGGTTTAAAGGCTTGGTGCATATGCTAAATGCACTCGGGACTCTTACGAAAGAAGAGATTAAGTTTTGTTTTGGTAGTTTTGCTAGGGACTAGCAAAAGGTTAGTTGGGGGGTGTGATTGCACCACAAAAGTGCAATCATTTGTCTTTAATGTGCCTTTTTTTAAGGCTTAGAATAGGTGTAATTGTATTATATTGTTTGTATATTGTGAATAATCCCAAATTGGTTGTCTTCTCAGGTTTTTAATGCTAAAGAGATGGAGTTGGAGCTTTAATGATGATCCAGGACTTGTGGCATGCAAAACAAGAAAATCCCGTCAGGCAAAATCACGTGAAAGGGGGTCATATTTTGCTACAGATGTCCGAATGACCTGAGTCTTGCACCGTTGGAAAGATCTCATCAAGTTACAAATGTTTGCGTCTAACGGGCGTCGACCAATTTGGCTCCGAAGGGCCTCAAAATTAAGAAAAAGTGAAAATAGGGGAAAATTACCGTTCGAACGCCCAAACCTAGCGTTCGAACGGCCTGATAGCTAAAAATTCAATTTTTGCCTTGCCGTTTGAACATCTGTTTGGTTGTTCGAATGCCAAGGCAAATTTCAAAATTTCACTGAAAACCTGTCTCGGTATTTTGGACATAACTTTTACTCCAATCTTCGATTAAGCTAATATTTGAGCGTTGGAAAGAAGACTTTAACGGCTACAAGTTTGCCTCTAATGTGCATTGGTTTAATCAATCTCTAAAAAGGCCAAAATCGAGCTGCAACAAATGGGTAAAAAATTGGTTCAGAGTTCGAACGCCCTAGCAATTGTTCGAACGGCCCGAGAGCTTGCATCCCAGAATTGGTCGGGTGTTCGAACACCCATTGAGCCATTCGAACGACAAGGAAAAAATCTAACAAATTTTAGGGTTCGAACCTTGTACCTATAAATACCCATTTTCATTTTTGTTCGACACATGGAAGCTAGGGGCGGCGAGAGGCGACCATTTTTGGTAGTTTTCATAGTTTTTTGCTTAAAATAGCTTAGATTTAATTTAGTTGTTGTTTTATTGTAATTGTAATCACTTCAATACAAGTTCTTTAGATTCCTTGCATTCAATTAGAAATTTGTCTGGTTCTTCGCATTTAATCGAGATTTTCAGCTTTATTGCAAGTATATTTGAGTTTTTCATAGATAGAGATGAGTAGCTAGCTTCTTCCATCTCGGGATCGATTGTGAAGACCGATTGAACGTCTTGGATGAACAAAGGAGGTGAGATTTTGGGTTTCAAAGTTCAAATTTCTATTTCTAGCTTTCATTCACTTCGTTGTTCTAGAAATCATTGAAAACTTGAATGTTTGATTATGTTCGGTAACTTTTATGCATGAGTTTTCATTCAGTATATACGTTGCACGAATTGATGGTACTCATTCTTGAATCTAACAACATGATTTATTCTAGGAATTGGGGTTTTGAAAGAATACTTAGTTTTTATTGCTAAATCTTCCGAATCCGAGACTCACGACGTAGTCGAAGGATTTGAGTTATAAAATTACCTCCTTTGGAATTCCAAGAGTTGAAATTGGTTGGAACGATTGATCCCGAGACTTAATTTTAGTTTGCTTTAATTTAATTATCTAGTTATTAATTGCTTTAATTTTCATTGCAATAGTTTAGTAATTCAAAACCCCATCAAAAACCAAAAGATTTTCGGTCCTTTTATTTTCTTTTTTATTTTAGATCTAATTCCCAACATAATTACAATTCAATCCTAGGTTAGGTCGGTAGGAGTTTAGTGCTAGAGCCTATATTGGGTTAGGTTCCTTAGGAGATAACGATACCGGTTTTGTCCGGTTTTTACTTCATCACGACCCTCATACTCTTGCGGGGTAACTAACTCCAATTGTAGAAATACCGCATTTGGAGGCGAGTCATTAATCGGGTGTCTGGGCCAGTTTACGCACACCTTGATTAACCTGTCTCATTCAAACTAGTTAATTACCTGGCCAAATGTCTTGATGGCACCGGGGCATGGACAGTCGGTTATAAACATGGTTGGTGAGATGTTAAGCTGCCTCAAAATGTTGTCTAAGTTGACAGAGAAGAGGATATGATTCATGCATGCGTCCACAAATTACCATCAATCTCCCACAACGTTGTACAGAGGGAAGACCAGCAAATGACTTCAGAAAAATAACCAAAAAGAAAAATTCCACAGTTTTGCTTTCTCTCAAGTGGAGTGTGATGTCGTGATTATGATCTTATCTTCCAAAAAAAAAAAAAAGTTTCCATTAATCACATTGCCTTTCTGATAGGCATGTGAATTCGCCTCGGCCTAGTTTGTGCTTTCTCTGAGCCAAATCTGGCTCTAGCTAAATTTTGGGCCGGGTAGGCCAATCCATAACCAAAAACCCTAAGCTTTGGACTGCCCGCGGCCCTAAATGATATCGGGTTTATGTGAGGACTTCGGCTTCGGCCAAGCTTTAGGCCGAGCTTGGTCTGACCAATTTTTAAATTAAATCAATTCTTTTCCAATTTTTAATTACAATATATAATGATAAGTTCCGATCTCTCCACACACACCACGGCACCATTGTCTTGCATGACCAGGTCGGGCCAGGCACCAACTGCCATAGGGAACGCAAGAAGTCGTTTGGCAGGGCCTTGACTCGCTAGGTCTAATCCTCCCGAGCCTGCTGCCAGCTGGAAGTCTAAAATTCCATCCGTGATCCTCTCCCCATATCATTATCCATAAATGGTCAATTGAGATTCAAGAGATCATAATCAATTCAAATCACCCCCGAAATTGGGAGCAAGTAATCACGCCAAGATCACTGAACGAGCCCACTATAAAGAGAGGACTCAACTCCATAAAAAGGTACGCCATTCATTCACTACATACAATCACAATTTCAATCTACCAATTGTGCTAACTTAGACATCGGAAAGTATTGGGATGGCACCTCATCGGTGCTAAGTACTATCCTGTTGCTTCCTGATCTTTGTAGGTTCTACTGTTGATCTAGTGGGGACCTATAAGTTTACTGCATCATCATGTAATATGTTCTATAATGTTTAAACTTATGATGGCAATAGGTTTATATAATTAAACTTATAATGATTACTAGTTTGTATAAATAAGTGACTATAATGCAAACTACATGTGTAAAATGTAAAATGCAATGTCATTAAAATTAAACAAAATTTTCAAATATTATTAATGATATTAAAATTTATAAATTATAAGAGTACTATCATAAATATGAAGGAAATTGCATTATTACAGGATAAGTGCATTCCAAATAATTTGAGTTATAATTTATTTATAGGCAAGTTTCAAGCCAAATTTACATACCTACTTTTTGAGAAGAATAATTTTATACAAACATAATTCTGGTACGATAGAATAATACAACGAATGATGTACGCGCTTATTTGTGGTCTTTCATTTCAAACAAAAACCCCCGATTTTTTGGTTCTCATGAAGTTTTGGTATAAAAACTCTACGAGAGTAGAGTTTTTCTTTTTAAAAAAACAGATGGACCATACCGTCATTCTTCTTCATTTATTTATTTTAATCCTGCCTCCTGGGTTTAACATGTTTTCACGGGGAGTGTAAAGTCACACAAAATGGGAGTCATATATTGTTTTCTACATAAGTTCCATTTTACTTTGTTGATAAATTCTAGCTTTTTTCTTTTCCTTTTACAGCTGTTTTATTAATTAGACAATAATATGAGTTAACATGGGAGCCTAGACTAAGGCTCTTTTGATAAACTCTCCTCTGTTTTGGAGAGAAAATCACTTCATCAATTCAAAGCGTTGGTTTGCAGGTAAGATTTGGTTTCATATGATGCTTTACAACTCAACAGACACTTGTCTCCCTTACTTCCCTACTAGAATTGGGCTATTAAAAAAGTTTTTCTCCATTCAACTCTGTCTAAGGCCATAGCTTTTATAAGGAATTAACCATCATATCTGTTCTGGCATCCTAATCATTCGTCTATTTTTGGCTGTCCTATTATATATCCTTGTAGCACCTTCAGCATAAACCAAATTACTTTCGTTTTGGTTTAGTCGTCGGTCTTCGTTGCATGTAATATAAGCATCTTAAACTGTTTCCTGTGATGCGTTGTTTTTTTTTTTTTTAATTATTAATATGCCTTCAACAATGTACTCTTCCATTTGGTTGATTTTGTTTTGCATAAGATGCTCACATCTCAGCCGAATTAACGGAATTGGTGCGTGTCTGTGTGATATGCTATTATAACACAAGGTCTAAAATTATTGACAAAGACGTATCTCTTCCCTGTGGTGCACAATAGCAAAACGTTTATTGACCGAAAAGTTTCAGAATTCACTTGATCAAGCTATGATTAGAAGCGAAAATGAGATAAAAACACGACAATAATTAAGAAGAGTAAGCGCTTGAACAAGAAAAGATACAAAGATCAGCCCATAATTAATAGTGTCTATAATCAATTTGCTTTAGCACTTTTGGATAAGGAAGCCAGGTAGCATATATGGGAATGATGTGCTAGCTTTAATACCTAGGATTCGACCCACCCTCAGACATACAATTGCATGGAGAAGGCTACAAAAACGTTACAATGAGGGTTATGTCATTATATATGTAGACAAATGTGTACCCAATTGGAAAAATGCATACCGAATGCTATGTCATTATCTGCAAAATGTCAACAAATGCATGCACGTGCGAGATGGAACAGTTGGGAACATGGAGACTTGGCAGTTCACAAATGTTCTAATTCAAATGGGAGCACCGGCTTGGGACTTATGTGAATGAACCAAAGGAAATCTTGTCTCACAATTGCAATAGTCCAAAACCTTGATTTTGTTGGAAAATTGTGACTTTTTAGTTTCCTTTGAGCCATTATAAATATGGGACCCACTCACTCTTTGGTATGGGTCCATGGTGCTTTGTGTTAATCCCCATGAAAAGATTAATTTCAAACATTTATTTGGTCAAATTCATAAAGGATTGAATGAGATATTGGCTATTAAAGTGACCAACTTGACCATGTTATATTTGGGTTTAAGACTCTTGTCCCACATTGATTGAAAACGAGTTCTTTAATAGGTTAATATAGCACAATTTTGTTGATGGTGGAGGACCTAACCAAACATGGGTCCACCATACATGAGCGCGTGCCCCACACGGTCCCAGGTCGGGCTGGGCTCAGGTTCAAAAGATGTCCAAACCCGATCTAATCTTTTTACTGAAAATTCAAATTTAATAAATGTTTATTTTATTTTATTCGAATTAGTTATGACCGTTGCGGCGTAAGGGTGTAAGGGCATGTTTGGCTGGCTGGTGACTATTCTAAATAGGTAATTCAGGTTTGGAAAAAGGCATCTGTTTGGATAGATCATGACATGATTGAAAAGGAGTTTCTTAATGGGTTTATATAGCCTCACCTTAGTGTAAGGTTTGGGTCCTAAGGGGCACCCTGATTTTGTTGATGAGAGAGGACCTAACCAAACTTGAGTCCACCACACACGAGCGTGAGCCTTGTACCGTCCCGAGTTGGGACAGGCTCGAGTTCAATAAGATGTTCAAACCCGGTCTAATCTTTTCACTAAAAATTTGAATTTAATAAATGTTTATTTTATTCAAATCAGTTATAATAGTTGGGGCGTAAGGGCATGTTTGGCTGGCTAGTGGCTATTCCAAATAGGTAATTCAAGTTTGGAAAATAGGCATCTGTTCGGATAGATCATGACTGTTCCGAACAGGTTTATCGAGGCTTATATAATGCCAGACTTTCTGCATTTTATAACAATCCAAAAATAAGTTTTCCTTCCCAGTTTTTTCTGCATATTCAGAGATTCATTTCTACATATTTAGAAATTCATCTGTGGGAGTACATATCACAAAAGAGTTTGCCAAAACACAGATTGCAGTGATGCATCTGTGTGAGCGATGATCATTGTATCTTGGTAGACAAATACCCTTTCAAACCATGAGCACAATTGTGGATGAGTAATTATCTTAAAGACTTGCCTTGATCTATTCATCTTTTTCTTAATCCTGCATACTCTGGAACTTCAATTCTGGTCGGGCTCAAGTTCAATAAGATGTCCAAACCCAATCTAATCTTTTTACTAAAATTCAAATTTAATAAATGTTTATTTTATTTTATTTGGATCAGTTATGACCGTTGGGGTGTAAGGGCATGCTTGGTTGGCTAGTGACTATTCCAAAAAAGTAATTCAAGTTTGGAAAATAGGCATCTGTTCAGATAGATCATGACTGTTTCGAACAGGTTTATCGAGGCTTATATAATGCCAAACTTTCTGCATTTCATAACAATCCAAAAATAAGTTTTCCTTCCCAGTTTTTTTTTGTATATTAAGAGATTCATTCTTGCATATTCAGAAATTCATTCGAGGGAGTACATATCATGGGAGAGTTTGCCAGAACACAGATTGCAGTGATGCATCTGTGTGTGTGATGATTATTATATCTTGGGAAACAAACACCCATTCAAACCATTAGCCCCATTGTGGAGGAGTAATTATCTTAAGACAGAGTGTAATACACTTGCCTTGTTCTATTCTTTTTCTTCTTAATCCTGTAGATTCTAGAACTTTAATTTTGGTCGGGCTTGGGTTCAATAAGATGTCCAAACCCAGTCTAATCTTTTTACTAAAAATTCAAATTTAATAAATGTTTATTTTATTTTATTCAAGTTAGTTATGATTGTTGGGGTGTAAGGGCATGTTTGGCTGGCTAGTGGCTACTCCAAATAGGTAATTCAGGTTTGGAAAATAGGTATTTGTTCAGACGGATCATGACTATTCTGAACAGGTTTATTGAGGCTTATATAATGCTAGACTTTTTGCATTTCATAACAATCTAAAAATTAGTTTTCCTTCCCAATTTTTTTTGCATATTTAGAGATTCATTCCTGCCTATTCAAAAGTTCATCCGAGAGAGTACATATCATAGTAGAGTTCACCAAAACACACAAATTGTAGTGTTGCATTTGTGTGTATGTGATGATCATTGTATAGTGGGAGACAAGCACCCATTCAAACCGTTACCATAATTGTGGGGGCATAATTATCTTAAGGACATAGTGTAATACACTTGCCTTGATATCTTCTTCTTCTTCTTCTTAATCCTGCAGATTCTGCAACTTCAATTCTAGTCGGGCTCAGGTCAGGGTCAAGTTTAATAAGCTATCCAAACCCGGTCTAATTTTTTTACTAAAAATTCAAATTCAATAAATGTTTATTTTATTTTATTCGATTCAGTTATGACTATTGAGGCGTAAGGGCATATTTGGGTGGTTTGTGGGTATTCTGAATAGGTAATTCAAGTTTGGCAAATAGGCATCTGTTCGGATAGATTACGATATAATTGAAAAGGAGTTTCTCAATGGGATTATATAGCCTTACCTTAGTGTAAGGTTTGGGCCCCAAGGGCACCCCAATTTTGTTGACAGGGGAGGACCTAACCAAACATGGACCTAACCAAACATGGGTCCACCACACACGAGCGTGCGCCCTACACTGTCTTGAGTCGGGCCAGGCTTGAGTTCAATAAGATGTCCAAACTTGGTCTAATCTTTTTACCAAAAATTTGAATTTAATAAATGTTTATTTTATTTTATTCAAATCAGCTATGAACCTTGGGGCGTAAGGGCATGTTTGGCTAGTTGGTGGCTATTTTGAATAGGTAATTAAGGTTTGGAAAATAGGCATCTGTTCAGATAAATCAAGGCTATTTTGAACAGGTTTATCGAGGATTATATAATGCCAAACTTTTTGCATTTCATAACAATCCAAAAATCAGGTTTACTTCCCAGTTTTTTCTACATATTCAGAGATTCATTACCACATATTCAGAAGTTCATCCATGAGAGTACATATCATAGTAGAGTTTGCCAGAACACATATTGTAATGTTGTATCTATGTGTGATGATAATTGTATCTTGTGAGGCAAACACCCATTCAAACTATTAGCACCATCGTCGGGGCGTAATTATCTTAAGGATAGAGTGTAATGCACTTGTCTTGATCTCTTCTTCTTCTTCTTTTTAATCTTGCAGATTCCGGAACTTCAATTTCAGTAAATTCTTCTTGATCTGGTTCAATTTTGTAATAGTACATGTGGTATTATTGCCTTAGTGAATCTTTAATTCTGGAGGTAGTATTTTTAGAATTATGTTTCAGTAATTCTATTCTCAAAGAGGCATTTTCTGATTCTTAAATTTTACAATTGGCATGATTAGAATTTTCTATATATAGAACACTATTAGTACACATATCGGATAACAGACTTAAGAACATCTCCAAGGAGCTTTCTAAAATGGCTCATAGAGCCATTTTAGAGAGGCAAACCTAAAAAATGACCCTCCAACTGGCTTTCTATTTTAAAGAGTCTCATTTTGGTTCTCTAAATTTTAATTCACAAATCTCTCTCTCACTCTCTCTCTCTTTTTTTTCTCTTTTCTTGGGGTGAATGTTAAAAAATGAATAATTCATGACGTGGCTTGTTAAAATAGAGAGTACGATTGGAGAGTACTTAATAAATTACTTAATAAAGAGAGTACTTAATAAAGTTTTTAAGTATATTTTGACTAGCTATTTTAGAAAATAGCCTTAGAGATGCTCTAAGGAGATGATGAATGCTATGTTGATGAGTTCTAGTTTAACCCAGAATTTTTTGGAGGAAGCTTTGCTTTCCGCATACTATGTTCTCAATAAGATACCCCACAAGACACTTAGAAAAACACCATATAAATTATAGATAAGTTATGGACTTTCTTCTAAATTCTTAAAATTATGGGGGTGTTTGGCTTAGGTGGTAGTTCCTATCCTTAAAAGAGTTAAAATAGGACCTAAAACCATTAGTTGTATATTAATAGGCTATGCTAAAAATAGTAGTGTATATCGGTCGCTTGTTCATAAGTTTGAAATTTCTAATATTCTCAACATCTTTATGGAATTTAGAGACGTATCATTCTTTGAGAATGAATTTCCTTGCAAACCTACACAAGAATCTAGTTCTCTTTAAAAAACTCATGATTCGGTAATGAACCAAGACCAAGAGTCTGTCGATGAAGGAAATGAGGATGAACCTCGACATAGTAAAAGGGCAAGGACGTCCACATCCTTTGGTCTTGATTTTCTAACACTTTTTATTGGAAAATGAGCCTCAAAGATTCAAAGATTATGTCTCCTCTCTGGAAGCCTTTTATGGAAAGAGGTGATTAATAGTGAAGTTGAATCCATCTTGCAAAATCACAGTTGGAAACTAGTAGATCTTCCACTGAATAATTAACCTTTAAGTGGATCTTGAAGAGGAAGATGAAAGCTGGTAGATCAACTGACAATGATACTTGTAGTTGACTATTTACAAACTAAAGGAGTGGACTAATTTGATACAAACTCATTTGTGACTAGAATAACATCCATTTGTTGCATTGCAAAATTTTTAGATACATCAATGTATAATAAGATGACATTCTTGAATGGTGAGTTAAATGAGAATATTTGTATAGATCAACCGAAAGGGTTTATAGTCCCTGGTAATGAGAAAAAGGTATGTCGACTTGTTAAGTCTTGGTATAGACTTAGATTAGCATAAGAAACGATGACATGAAAAGTTTGACAGTAGTGTGATGTCAAATGGATTCATGACAAATGAATATGACAAATGTGTCTATGTGATAGATGATATAAACAAAGATGTCATTGTTTGTCACTATGTGGATAATATGCATGATTATAATCAGTAGTAATAATGATTTCATTAAAGCTACTAAGAAAATGTTGAACAGTAAATTCAACATAAAAGATATATATGTTGTAGATGTGATACTTGGTATTAAATTGCCAAAACATCTAGAGGATATGCTTTATCATAACACATTGTATCGAGAAGGTACCCGATAAATTTAATAAGTCTGACAGCAATACAACGAAAACATTTGTAGATGTGAATCTTTATCTCACTAAAGAATAACGATAACTGTGTATCTTAAATTAGAGTATTATCGGATAATAGGCAGCTTAATGTCAATCATGAATTGTACTAGTCCGAATATTGCATACTTAGTTAGTAAATTGAGTAAATATACGAGTAACCGAGGGTTAGACTACTGGAAGTCAATAGTTAGGGTATTCAAATTTCTAAAATACACCTTGAACTATAGGTTGCACTATACGAGATATCCAAATGTACTTGAAAAGGTACACTAATGTTGACTGGACATTTAATTCTAAAGACTCGTAATTCATGAAAATTTTTAACTACTTGGATTTATGATCGCTTGGAGGTGTGCTTGATTAAAATCAATTAACTAAGCTAATCAATCACACTCTAATTAAAATTGCATGCATGAAAAGTAAAACAATCATATGATAGACACATGATTTTTTTCGTGGAAATCCAAAACGGAAAAAAACCACGGGACCTAGTCCAGCCCAAGTTCCAAGCACTAAAATCAATCGAACAGTTCTGAAGGACGACTTACAACTATACTAATTCAAAACCCACGAATCGAAGTTGATACGAACTAGCTTGCATACATTGTAACTCATTATTCTCCCGTGCTTGAACTACGACAAACCACCCATGCCATGAATCGATGTCTTGATGAACCACCAAGACGAGTTTTTTGAACCTTTGAAGATTTGAAGTTCTTCTTCTTTACTGAGGAGGCACCACTAACTGCTAGGGTTTCATAGGAGGTCTCAAAGATCTTTTAGAATATATTTCAAGCACTCTAAATCTCTTTAACCCTTTTAGGAATCGAACTTTGCTTTATATAGGAGTTGAAAGTGAATCGTAGCTGAATAGGGAAGTATTCAAAATAAATTCTCGGTGGTGGCCACGGCGAGTAGGGAGCACCAATAGTTGTCTCTTAAGAACTCTTCTTGTCAGCTGAGGTCGCAGAGCCAAGGCAGTGCCACTTGCTATCCATCTTTCGCAATAGCTTCAAAGGAGCTTCAAGACAACTTTAACGGGTGTTTTTCTTCCATGCACCTCACGACAGCACCAAGGCAGCTTCAAGGGAGTGCCAACCTGCTGTGATGACTTTTTCATTCTTTGAAGCTTTTTCGGGCATTCCAAACACTCCTTAGCATTTGTTAAATTGTCATCTCTTTCACAAAATAACCATCTAAACATCTAAAGCTATTACAAGTTTTTAACTCACGGATTTAGCCAATAAAAACTCAATTCTTACAATCTCCCCCTTTGGTAAATCTGTGACAAAAACTAACTAGCCTGATGAGCTCATCCTAATATAATATCAATGTCTCAAGTATAGTGGATCCTGCTTAAGATAATTAATTGCATATGAAAACACATAGAATCAAAGCATCAAGGCACATATGTTTTCTTCCCCTTTTTTTCACGAATTAACAAAGGGAGGTGCAGGAAAAACAAGAGGAATGAGATAAGAAATTATACTCAATGAGTGAAAGAATAAAATATTCTAAACATATATAAGATGAAACCTAGTCAATGTTCCCCTTATGTAGAATAGAATAAAACACACATGACACACTTATGAAAGTTAAACAAAATTAATGCATGATTATGCACGTCATCAGAGCCTCAAAAATATCTATGCACGAAGTCATATGAATCAAAATTTGCTCAAAAGCATTAGTTAAGAACTTAATGCATGAACTAAAATAAAATTTTAGACTCTTTATCACAAGATGATGGAGTTTATGAAAATAATCCAAGCATGTGTATACGGGGAACTCGCAAATACGAGATTTGAGTATGAAAACAATAGTAGTGATAAATGTTAATAAAATTATTCAAATTCTAGAGAAATTCGCTACTAGAAGTCAAGCCAATCATGTTTGTAATGTATTCAATGGAAGCTCCCCCCTCAATTTGATAATGCCAACCATAATACCTTTTGAGCAAGATATTTCTTTTTGACATGCTCTATTTTTTTTTTTTGGCAATCATGTGGTGGCTTTCACACTATGGAATATGGTAGCCCTTTCTACAATTTTACCCAGAGGGTGTACATTTTGATATATATCCATAGTGGCGCACATATTTAGAGGTAGCCTTTTCCATATTTAGAGGTAGCCCTTTCCATCATGCACATCTTAGATTTTTCTTTTCCAACACAAGCACGAAGGCAAAGGAGTGAAGATGATGGGAAAAATATGATTCTTAGTCAATCTAGTATATGATTTTATCTTAGAACATAAGAATAATTCAAACTAATAAAAACCACATACATGTTTTTACAAATTCAGTTGCACCAAGTGTGCACTAGGGTTATAATCATGAAAATCATCGCTCAAAATTAAGAATAAAGAATTAAATCTTAGTGATGCACACTAGTTCTATACTAACACATTTAGCATCATTCTCAACGTATGGAATTAAGCATAGATGCCATGAACCCATCAAACAAACATAATCACAGAAATCTTTTTGTATTATGCACATCCTAGGTAATGAAAAATTCATACCTCATTCAAGAGAGTCAATCCCTCAGATTTTCTAGGGGTATTATGGGTCTCTAAATCTGCCTTCCTAATCCAAATGGTCCTATGCTTAGGAGTATCATAAGTCACATTGGGCTTAAGATGAGTTCTTGAGGAATTTTTGTAGTTCTGGGTCACATTGATCCTGTTTCTATTCCATTCTACTCTCCTTTGTTGTGATGGTCTTTCAAACCCAAAATTTTGACCATGTAAATTCCAGTCGTATCTGTAGTACGCCTCTGAGCATTCCAGATTTCATCAATCTTATTTGATCTTGCATTCAACTTCTTGAAAACATCATCAGCTTTAGCACAATTAGCTTCAAGTTTTCTTATCTTATCTTCAAGTCCTCTTCTAGTTTCAACACAAGAATCATGTTCTTTCTCAAGAAAAATTAGTTTATTAGATAATATAACTTGATGAGTTTTTAACTGACTAACAAGAGCTTGAGCTTCAACTGCCTCCTTTTTTAGTGTATCAACTTCTATTAAAACCTTTTTCAACTTGAGACTAAGTTTTTCATTAACTTTGGTCAATTTAAAATATTGAGAATACAACTAATCAGAGGCCTATTGAAGATCACCCTTCTCATCATAATCATAATTAGTTTTATTAGGTTTAACAAACTTACCTTGACTATCAGTTTCATGCAAATTATGAGATGAACCATCATGCACAAATGCAGTGAAAGCAATAAAGTTACCTGATTCTTGTTCAGTTTTAGGTTTATTATTGTCTTCAGAATCAGAATCATCCAAAGTTACAGTAAACTCCTTTACCTTTCTTTTCAATCTATTTGGGTATTCATGTGCAACATGACCATACTCATGACACTCATAACATTGAGGTTTTTCAGATTGTTTACCTCCATCCTTATCAAGATTCTTTCCAAACTTATTCTTATTAAATTTTTTCTCTTTAATTTTCTGAAAACTAAGAGATTGGGCTTTCTTATTTTTGAAAAAATTTCTAAATTTTTTGACAATAAAATCCATCTCCTCTTGACCAATTTCAAAATTATTATCAGAAATATCATCTACGTCTTCACCAATAGGTTTAAAAGCAAGGTCTTTATTATTTTTAGGACGACGTAGATTAGCCTCATAGGTCTGAAGAGCACCAACTAAGTTTTCAACTTTCATGAAATCAACATCCCTGTATTCTTCTATAGCTGTAACCTTGGCTTGGAATCTCTTTGGTAAATATCTTAAAATTTTTTGAACAACTTTTAAAGACAAGATTCTTTCACCAAAATTAAAACTTGAGTTAGCAATATCACTTAATTTAGCATAAAACTAATCAAAAGTCTCATTGTCATCCATTCTTAAGTTTTCAAAATTGGTTGTCAACCATTGAAGTTTTGCAATCTTAACAGTAGTAATTCCCACATGAGTAACTTTAAGAATATCTCAAGCCTCTTTAGTGGTCTCACACGTAGATATATGTCTAAATTCATCAGGTGTAAGAGCGTTAAAAATAGTGTTAAAACCCTTATTGTTCCAACAACTATTTTCATAATCAATTTTGTTCCAATCCTTTGCTTCTTTTACAATGTTGGTTGTACCAATAATGATAGTTGGGGGACTCCAACCATTGACAACAGAGAACCAAACACACTCATCTACAGATTTAAGAAAAACTCTCATGCGAACTTTTCAATAGGCATAGTTAATTCCATCAAAGAATGGAGGTCTAGTGGTAGAACCATCTTCACGTGGTAAATTCATGTATTCAGATAATTAGGACCTCACTCTTTAAAAATAAAAATTATTGTTGAGTGTCGTACTCTGATACCAATTAAAATTTCTTAACTACTTGGATTTACGATCGCTTGGAGGTGTGCTTGATTAAAATCAATTAACTAAGCTAATCAATCACACTCTAATTAAAAACGTATGTATGAAAAGTAAAGCAATCATATGATAGACACATGATTTTTTTCGTGAAAACCTAAAATTGAAAAAAAAAACACGAGACCTAGTCCGGACCAAGTTCCAAGCTTTAAAATCAATCGAACAGTTCACAAGGATGACTTACAACTATACCAATTCGAAACCCACATATTTAAGTTGATACGAACTTGCTTGCATACACCGCAACTCACTATTCTCTCATGCTTAAACCACAAGGAACCCACGCCGTGAATCGATGACTTGATGAACCACCAAGACGAGCTTTTTGAACCTTTGAAGATTTAAAGTTCTTCTTTGCTAAGGAGGCACCACCAACAGCTAGGGTTTCATAAGAACTCTCAAAGATCCTTTAAAATATATTTCAAGCACTCTAAAGCTCTCTAACCCTTTTAGGAATTGAACTTTACTTTATATATGAGTTGAAAGAGAATCCTAGCTGAATGGGGAAGTTTTCAAAATAAATTCTCGGTGGTAGTCACAATGAGTAGGAGCACCAACGGCAATCCCTTAAGAACTGTTCTCGCGGGCTGAGGCCTCGTTGCCAAAGTAGCATGAAGGCAGCGCCACTTGTTGTCCATCTTCTGCGGCAGCTTCAAGGGAGCTTCAAAATAGCTTTAATAGATGTTTTTCTTCCATGCACCTCACGGCAGTGCCAAGGAAGCTTCAAGGGAGTGCCAACCTGCTGTGATGACTTTTTCATTCTTTTAAGCTTCTTCGGGCATTCCAAACACTCCTTAGCATTTGTTTGAATTGCCATCTTTTTCATAAAATAATCATCTAAACATCTAAAGCTATTACAAGTTTTTGACTCATAGATTTAGCCAATAAAAACTAGGATCTTACAATCTACAAGTGGATATGTCTTTATCCCTTAGAGGTAAAGGTATTTATTGAAAATCCTCTAAACAAACGCGCATAGCCAAATTGACAATGGAATCTAAAGTAACTGCTTTAGAAAAAGTAGGAGAAGAAGCTAACTGGCTTTATAATTTCTTGAAGGATATTCCTTTGTGGCCAAAATCTATGTCAACTATTTGCGTACATTGTGATAGACAATTAGCAATAGGAAGGGCACAAAATCATATCTATAATGGCAAGTCACGACATATATATAGTTGACATATTTTCGTAAAGCAATTACTTACAGATGGAATAATATCCATCAATTGTATCAAGTTAAAGGATAATATTGCCAATCCTCTTACTGACGGTCTCGTAAGAGATCAAATAGATTCTTCATCAAGGGGAATGGGCTGAAAGCTTATGACTTAAAAGTTACCATAATGGCAACCCAACCTAGCTGACTGGAGATCCTAAGATCTAGGTTTGACAGGACAACCGAATTGTGTGTGACTTAGTAAAATCACTGAGGAACTAGTTCCACTACCCACTCCTATGATGAAATGGTGATAACATGTAACAAATGTTATGATAAGCTATACTTTTAATGATTCTTATATCTTGAAATTTCAAGTAGAGTATAACAAGATACTCTTAATAAGAAATCACCTATATGAGTGTGAATGGGCCACTTCTATGAGAATTTCGAGGCTAAATTCTCTAGAGCGCTCATGAAACTACTAAGCGTTGTTCAGGGCCAAAATGAAGACAATCGTGAGAACCAAACTGTGACCGGAAAAAGTCATGTGAATACTATTATCTTGGTTTATACAAATGGCTGAGCAGTTCAAAACATCATGTTCACTAGTTAGCTAATAAACCCAATAGTATTTCACTAGAGAAGGTTTAAAGCCAAAAGCCACATATCTTGATGTGGTAACTCTCTCTCTCTCTCTCTCTCTCTCTCTCTCTCTCTCTCTCTCTCTCTTCAACATTTTCATTTGCATTTCATCAGCCGATCTCAAATGGCTAAGCAGTTCAAGACATCATATTCACTGGTAAGCTAATAGACCCAATAATATTTTGAGGGCGTAATTCTGTGTGTGATGATCATTATATCCTGGGAGACAAACATCCATTCAAACCATTAGCACTATTATGAGGGCGTAATTCTTTTAAAGATAGAGTGTAATACACTTGTCTTGATCTCTTATTCTTCTTCTTCTTGGTCCTGCAAATTCTGGAACTTCATTTATGGTAAATTCTTCTTGATCTGGTTCAATTCTGTAATAGTACATGTGGTATTATTGCCTTGGTGAATCTTTTAATTCTGCAGGTAGTATTGTTAGAATTATGTTTTAGTAATTCTATTCTGAAAGAGACATTGTTTATTTTCTGATACTCAAATTCTACAATTGGTATGATTAGAATTTTCTGTATATAGAATACTATTGGTACACAGATTGGATAACAGATTTAAACCCCAGGTCAAAGATCTATTCTTTAAAGGCGGGGCCGGTTGTAATTGACCCACTGGTTCAATGGCCAACTTATGCTTGAGAAGTATTAAGCAATGATTTAGAAGCTAAATTCTAATATCGTGTAACATTAAGGATATAATAATTAAGTTACATCTTTCTAACTTCACTGACTACTTGATATTTACAAGAATGATGTGGTAATGATATTTCTATAATAATATATGAATAACAGTTGTTACGATTAAAATAGGCTTTGGTCATCAGTTTTGGCAATTGTAAAGTTTTGTAATCATCGAAATGTGTTTTAGAAGCTAGATATCCTATTTGGATAATTTCTAGTTAAAAGAAGATAACGAGACTTGAGACGAAAAGCTTAAAAACAGAGGAAGAGTATTGCAGAGGATGTGCTCCACCCTAAAGGGTGGCTTGTCCAGGTCTTGGATTGCAGAAATTTAAGGAACTATTTCTATCCCATTCTCAAGGCCGCCTCAGTGGACTCGAAGGTTGCTAAGATTTAGAGATTGATTTGTACTTGTTTAAAGCTTGTTTAGCTGAGTCATCAGTTTCAGAGATCGAAATACAAAATTCAAAAATTTATTTATGGCCACTCTAAGGGCCACCTTAGTGGAGTTCACTGACTTAAAGGCCTGCTCTAAAGGCCATCTTAGTGGGTGTCAGTTTATGGAGATATGTGATTGTCAACTTTGAAATGCATGCTAGTTGACTTGCCCCTGTGTCACGGGTTGCCACCCGTGGCACGTCGAGGGCCGCGAGGGACCTTGGCGTGGGGCATGTCTGAGCATGATTGGCCGGTGGCATGGCAATCTCGTAATTTGTATTTTTCATATTTATTGGATTTATGGATTATGACTCCTCGAGAGGGTAGGATGTTTCTTCCTATCAGTTTGGAGATGGCTCAGAATGCTATTATAAGGGGGGGGCATGGTGTTGACTCTACCACCCCCTGGTGCTACTGAAAGGGACAACATTCAAGTGAGTCCCCCAAGGGAGTGGGCGAGACTTGGGGGCCGGCTGTGGCACGTGGCTGCAGTCCTCATACTAGTCAAGGGGCTACATGGGCGGCATTGTGCCCGGTGGGGCAAATGTTGGGCATTAGCGTCGAGGATGGGGTTGTGGCATTCGCACCCGCTACGCCATAATTATAAAGTGGTGGGGCTTATGTCCATGACGGATTGGACCTCGGTGTGCACACTTGCATGCCGTGTGTCTCGTGTGCACTTGCACGTTGGGTTCAAGCTTGTGCACACGGCCGCTTGGTTTGGCTAGCATTGGTGTCGTGAGGCACTATGTTGTGGGCTTAACAGTCGCTATTCGGTGGTGCCTTTCCTTGGGGGCAACCTTGACGCGGGACGCTAAGAGCTTCAAGGATGGAGGCGTTGTGCCTAACAGGTGATGCTTGGCTGATGCGCGCATGTCTAGTTGCACATGACCATCTGGCTTGTGTTTCGAGGGACTGGTGCTAAGCACATTGCTTGCCGTGCGTGCACGCATTTGAGTATGGCGTTGCTATCGCCTATAGCTTGGGTTGCCTTATGGCTTGAGCATCAGAGGTCCGTGCTTAAAGAGTTATGCGGGGCATTACGGATGGATCCTGGACAAGCGCATAATCTTATGCCTTGGTGTTTGAGTTGGCGGGACTATTGCTTGGTGCATAGTCGCCTCACGGGTGTATTCCGCTGCGTATGATCATGGCGGGTCGCATTTAGTGTCACCGTGTGGTGCCCGGCCTGCCAGCCTGTGACACCCTGGCTTGCTTTATAGTTGAGTCTCATGTAGGGACTTTGTCCACTCTCATGGTACTATAGAGTCTTAGCATCCTGATGGGATTGTTGCCTAGCCTAGCACAACTCTTTTTTTGTTAACTCAACTACTGTTCTTCATTCCAAGTAACCTCCTTCCTATATATTGAAGCCTAGTTCCCTCAACAAGCACCAAGAAAATCTAAGATAACATTCATGCAAGTGTTTGTTGAAGTCTTGAGTATTGGTTCATCAAATTGAGAGCTTTTGAAGATATAAGGAATAGTTCCATTCATTCATACCGTCATTCTTGACATAAAGAAGATGACTTGAACGGAGTTAAGTCTTGAAGATTCATCATGGATTTAGTAATGTATTAAGTGCTGCTAGAACATGTTCGTGTTCATGGGTTCCGATAGTGTACGAGTTGTAGCTTCAATTCTAGTTGAGAATTCAATATTTGTAAAAGGGTTTTTAAGACTTTTTATACTTTGCTTTACTTACAGTACTTAATTGGAGCTGAACTAGGTTCCACCGGGTTTTTTTTGCGAGAGTTTTCACGTTAAAATCAGCGTGTTTCTTGATTGAATGCTTTTGTTTATTGTATGTCATTGATTATTGCCTTAACACAGGTTTGAATTTAGAATAGGACATATTCACCTCCTTTTAGGTATATTGAAAGCCATACAAATCTATACGGCTAAGGTACAGTATTTTCTCAAAGGTGATGAGCCTTTTGTTTTCCAATAATATATGAAATTTCTGCATATAAGTCTTGTTTGTATGACATCACCCTATTTATAACACCAATACGTGTTTGGCCCAATTATAGTGGACAGTCTAATTATAAGTGAGGGTGATGTAACTTTTAAATAAGTTGATTGTTAATAAATTACCTGTAATATAGTAAAAACCATCTACTAGTAAAACATAGCTAAATCAATAAAAAAAGAAAAAAGAAAAGAATCAACAGTGCTATGCATATATATATATACATATAAAAATGTATAAAGAGATGCAAGGTCCATAATGTCTCTCTATTTCAATAAATTAAATATCTCTACCACTCTTTTGGTAAGCAAGTATTTGGACATGGTCAAAGTCGTTCCTAGTGCTAAATTTCTACAGTACTACAGGCGCAAAGGTCATTAAATTTTTAAACTTTCCCATTTAGCTATTTGATTCTCCAACTGTTCTCTCTTTCTGCAAAATGATACATGGCATCAAATGAGTAGACACCATACCACCACGTATACATAGTGACGTTACGTGACAGTGAATCAAAGTAAGAAGGAAAATCACTCCCCCGCTTGTGATCTGATGGTGTCCTTGTGCACACAACACTCGTTTAGTTTAAGTGCTTGAATGGATCAACTTATAAACTAGTTTACTTAAATACGTTGCCTATGACTTTTTTACTAAATATTTTTGTTTTTAGTATAAAAAAAAAGCAAAAACACAACCTAAAAACTCATAAAAAGGTAACCAAAAAAAAAAAAAGTAGAACAAATAAATTTCTTTAATTAAATAGGAATAGATCCTTTTTTTTATTATTTTTATATCAAGGAATAGATCCTCTTAAGTAAAGCTGTACACTAAATGGTGCGGTAGCCATAAGTTTCCTCAACTCTTCGGTCTCTCAACTTGACGTAACAAATAAGGAAATGTAATATTCATCTATTTCGCCCCCCTATCCCTACTCTCTTTTGTCTTCTTCTCTCTTTGTCAATTTATCACAAAATTAGCTATTCAGTTCTCCACGTTACCTTACAACATCCTCTCTCAATGTCTGTGGATCATGTCTGCTAGGTGAGTATTTTTGGAAAAACCAGCAAATGACTCTTGAAAAACAACAAAACAGAATTAGAGTCCCACAATTTTTACTTTTCGAACTTTTTGCTTTCTCTAGTGGAATGTGATAACATGATGATGATGCAATCTACCCCTAACTTGTTTTTCCATCAATCAAATTGATTTTTTTTTTTTTTTGGCCAATAGTTAGGAGGGTGGTTGCCAAAGTTCGAAACTTCTGGCCTCGTGAGCAAGTTGCAATGGCTGGCTCACCCGTTGCTCAATCACATTGCTTTTTTTTTTTTTGTTAAAGATTGATGCTATAGCAACATAATTTTTTTATACCATTTTCATACATTTGTGACTATTTGTGGTCTTTCATTGCAAATCATAACAGCCACTATTTTATCTCATAATTTAAAAAAAAAATTACTGTAACATCATTTGGATATTTTTTTTTATTTTTATAAAAATCATGTAAGAAATTAAGAATAGAGTTTTTCTTTAAACAAGAGTACTGCTTTCTAATTTGTTGAGTCGAGGTAACTCAGGCTAAGTATATACCCAAGATATTTTAGTGTAAAAAAAAAAGAAAAAGAAAAAAAATAACGTTGCGTAAGACGAAGTGATTTTTAATTTCTAATGTGTTGAAAAAAAAAAGTGAAAAACAAAGGCTTCCTTTAACTTTATCTTTCTGTGTATAGGAAGAATTTCATTCATTTAAGGGAGTGGAGGGAGAGGTTTAAACCTCACATAATATTTCGAGGCCCCAATCACTAGAGGTACCCTTTTCTCATAAACAAATCTTGGAACAGTGTAAATTGTTTTGCTCATAACCATTAATTGAACAATCGGAAAGTGTGGCTCAGTGTACGTTGATCCACTCACTCAGTCTCTCATATGATAAGAAAGCAGAAAAGTAAGCACACTACGAAAGCAGAGGATTTGGATTTAAAAAATATTGCAGAAAAATGTAACAGCTGCATGGACATAAATGGTTCCCAGTTAGCTAACAACCGATGAAGTCCCCTTTATGGTGATCATATAAGTTGTAGTTTTCTTCAGAAGTTCCATTTTAGTATACTTGAGTATAAATTCTCCTTTATTCCTTTACTGCGCAAATCTATCAGATAAAAATGAGTAATGATATACATAAATAATTTTTATTAATGTGGATGCTATTGCCTTGTACCTAGGAGGGTAAAAATGAATTGAGAAATAGCCTATGAAATTATATTACTAATCCACAAACTCTGCAAAATTATAACACTGCTTCAAAAAAGATAACAACAAAATAATAATAGCACTAATTCAATTATAAAACCTATTTCTTGTTTAAATTATGTAGGACACCTTAACATGCTTCTTCCTCACTTGACTAAATAAAGATTGAAAAACATGCTATCTTTGAGGACAATATAGTTGAAGAAAGCACCATTGAAAATTTCACAAATCATTGCAAAACAAAAAGTTTGTAACAGAACACAATCCCACACGCATAAGAAGTTAAGCACACCAACAGTCTTTTCTTTTCTTTTCTTTTTTTCTCTTTAGACTTTTAGCTTCAATTTTTTTTTATTATTTTAAACCTAGCAAAGAAGAGAGGTGAAGCACGAACACCAATAGAATCTTTTCTTCTTTTTTTTTTTCTTTCTAGTTAGACTATTAGCTTTATTTTATTTTTTATTTTAGATCTAACAAGCAGAAGAGGTTAAGCACACCAACATAGTCAAGGCATTGGGCAAAACATATAAAAATAATGAGAAATCAATAGAAACAAGTGCATGACATTTATACTAGCAAACTCCAGCGGTGTCTTGTGGTGTGTCCCAAATCTGTCAAAAAGAAAATACAAAAAAAAAAAACAAATAGACAATGAATTCTAGAACGGACTCATTTGGAGAAGGGTGCGGTCAAGCTGTTTTATATTTAAAGAATGCATAGTTTTTTTCAGTAAATTCTTTTATCTTTTAAAGCTTAATTGGGATAGCTAACCCACAAAGAAGTGTGTGGCGCCGCCCATTCACTTGACAATATCACTTTGCTAGTGTCTTTCCTATAAAAGGTCCATTTAGTACCGTAGTTTACCAAGATGGCTGCCCATGAAAATGAAGGGCATTGTAGCGCGCAAGGCTCCCGCTACTACAAAGCTTTGGGAGGGATAGATATTTGTAGCCTTACTCCCTTCATCAACGGTGGAGACAGAAAAATCAACCAACGGACAACTATTAATTACAACCAAAAAAATTTTATTTTTTATTTTTGTAATCAGCAATGGACATTCGACTTTCACATATATATGGATAATATATATAAACGTATATATACACATAATATAAATGGTTCTTTAAAGAAAATTACTAGTTAAAGGGATATTTATGAATTTTCAAGAGACAAATTAAAAATATTTCTAACATTGTAGGTAAAGATAGAATTTAAAAAAAAAATATTGTGATGGGCCTTTGGTCTTCAAATGTATGGATCACAATGGGCCACATTATTGTGTTAAGATTCTGTTTGTATAGCATAATTCTCAATTGAGTTTTTTAGACAAACCAAATTCATGATGACCTCATGAACAGATAGTTGATTATCTAATAAAAACATATCCCTAATCATCATACATCAGTACATCACCTACATATATAGTTAACTAGCCTTTCTTGGCTTTGGATTAGCCAATTTAGATGGAGACACGTTTGGCATGAACATATAACAGTACCTTAATGACGATACACAAGAAGTACATGATAGGCGGGGGACATGAAAGCCTTACCTCTATGAAAAGCTCATCAATGTCCAAATGGACTACAACGATGTAGGAAAAAAATACTACCAAGAAAAACAAAGATTACCAAATTTATGTACTCATTAATACATATATATATAGACATCCTAAACCCCCTCCTTCATCACCCTTCAAGCAACAACTATATCAAGAGGAAACATCAGAATTATTTTCTCGATCACCTCTAGAAAAGACTATAAAGATACAAATTCTTGAAGGAAACTAACCAAGTTCAGCTTCTTTGCACCCTCTTATTTTGTCTTTCTTTTTCTTCTTTGTTGCCACCTTCCAAAAGTCTTGACAAACCAATCATGATTCCTTGTGGTTAAACTGTGTCCAATAACCAACCCAACTATGAGTCCACTTCCGTATCCCAAGATTATGATAATCCAATCGATTCCACTTGGGAACTCTGAATCTTTGTCCTGTTGAAAGGTTGAAGGTGGTGGTGGAGATGCCTCTGAATTTTCACATTTTTTTGACAAAGGGTCCCCACACAGTCCTGAATTCCCATCGAACGAACTATTTTGAAATGTATCAAATTGCGCCCCTCGAGGTATACGCCCTATAAGATGGTTATGAGAAACATCAAAGACTGCAAGGAATGTGAGTTGGGTTAGTTGCTGGGGGATCTTCCCTGAAAGCATGTTCTGAGATAGGTCCAATGATTCCAGATTGGTTAGGTTCCTCAAGGATGATGGGATGTGACCAATAAGTTCATTGTTGGAAAGGTTAAGCAATTGAAGCCCCTTGAGATTTCTCATTGATTCTGGAATCTCCCCTCGAAATTCGTTGCTCGACATATCAATGGCTACAAAGGCACTTTGTATCTTCTCATATAGCCTCTGTGTGCCTTTGTTAGTGATTGTAATTGAATAACTATAATTGTTTTCCAGCACAATCGTTATAGGTCGACTATCATTTGTTAAGAATTGAAAACTTGAAAACAACTGCATATATGTGAAGCTTTTCTCATGGACCATTTCCATTTCCTTCCACTTTTGGAAGTACTCTGAAGGCAAATTACCTGAGAAACCATTGTGAGAGAGGTCAATGATGCGCAACTTTGGAAACTCTGGATTGGCATTAGGACTCTCAATGGCCCCATGGAATTTGTTATATCCCAAAATAAGGACCTGCAACTCAGGAAGAGCTCCCAACCAAACAGGAAAAGTATCATTAATCTGATTATTTTCAAGAACTAGAATGAGGAGCTTTGTACAATTTGCCAGTGTTCTTGGTACTTGTCCCTGCAATTGATTTCGACTAAAATCAATCATCTTCAATTTGCTGTCGTCGGGAACATTTCAGGAATAATGCCTTGGAAACAATTGCCACTTAGATTCAGCAAAATCATAGAACCACTAATAGTGGCCAAGCATGGGGGAATTGTGCCACTTAAGTTGTTATTAGACAAATCAAGTACTGAAAGAAAACTATTGTTGCAAATTGCTGGTGGAATTTCTCCACTCAACATATTACCGACGGCAACATAATACAGGGTGGACTTTGGTGCAATTGGGAGTAATCCTTGTAGCCTGTTGTATTCGAGGTCTAGAACAAGTAGAGATCGCCATGGCATGACAGAGGGATGCTGGTCAAAGCCTGTGAGAAAGTTGTAACTAACGTCAAAAATCGCCATAGTTTCTATACTTGAGTTCCATACCCATGTCGGTATTTGGCCCTGAATTCCATTAGCAGCAAGTCCTAGCGCGAACAATTCATCTTGGAACTGCAGGAAATCTGGGAACTCCTTCAAGTTGCATGCTTTCAATCCTAGAAGATTGAACTTTGGAAGGGTAGCATTGGTATTGTTATTGGGAATTAGCACTGTTAGCTTGTTTCCCGATAATCGAAGCCAAGACATGTTTTGGAGCTTAAGAAAAATGTCCATCGCCACTGTACCACTCAACTTATTATAAGCAAGATCAAGGATTTGAAGACGCTTGAGTTGGTAGAATGAGCTTGGAATTGGGCCCTGCAGTTGATTGAACCCAAGAATTAGACAAGTTAATTGCGTAAGATTCGTAAGCCTGGATGGAATCAGGCCTGAAAATTTGTTCATCCAAAGGTCCAGAACTGTGAGCTGGGTCAGATTACCAAGTGAAGAAGGAAGTGTGCCAGAGAAATTGGATTTCCTAAGATTCAAAGTGTTCAAGGATTCAAGATTACCGATAGAATCTGGTAGTTTACCAGAGAAACTTGTACCTTCTAATATCAAATCCGTAAGGGGACTACTATGGTGAAATTCTGGCAAATGACCGGTGAGATTAATATTTTCCCTAACACTTAGATATTGTATTTTTGGTAGCAGGAAAATGCCCCTTGGGAATTCACCGTACAACCCACAATCTTCGAGAGCAAGACTTGTCAATGAAGAAAAATTTGCCAAGACATCAGGTACTGCAGAATATATGCTCACGTTGGTGAGATAAAGCTCTTTCAAGTTGGTAAAGTTTTGAACAAGGCTTTTCAAACTGGGTTTTTCAAGTTTCAATAAACCATGAGAAGAGAAGGGGTCCATATTGGAAGACAAATCAAGGGATGCTAAGTTGGACAATTCTGAGATTTCAGAAGGGATTTGACCGAGGAATAGAGAGTGGGATAGGTTGAGACTTGTTAGCCTCGAAAGATGTCTAATTCCAGATGGGATTTTGGAGTAATTGAAGTGATTCTCTGCAAGGTTGAGCCTTTGAAGGTGAACAAGACTGAAGAGGCTGCTGTTGGAGTTGATGGAACCATAGAGAAAGCTGCTACTGAGGTCAAGCCCAATCACATGACCAGTGATCTCATCACACTCGACTCCATACCATGAGCAGCAATCATGATTTTCACCTTCGAGCTTCCATGATTCAAATACTTTTGGATAAGCAGAAGGGTCACCTGCAGAAGCAAATTTGTTAATGATAAAGCCATGCTTGAACTGCAGCAAGGCTGAGCTCTCATCTTCATGGCACTGTGGCTGCATAGAAGAAGAAGAGTTAGTTCTCAAACTAATGAGATGAAAACAGGAGAATAAGAAAAACAAGCGCTTGAACATGAAAAGATACAAAGATAAGCCCATAATATATGTCTCTCTAATCAACTTTCTTTAGCAATTTTGGATGAGCAAGCTAGCATGGAAATGATGTGCCTTTATAGTTAGGATCCTGACTTTCAGACACTCTTTATGACACCATATATGGAAAAGTAAATCTACAAAACAAATGAAGGCTATGTCCTTATGCAGAAAAATGTTTACCAAAGCTTGGAAAATAATGGAGCCCCGGGCCGGGCCACCACCCCTCTCCTTGAATCTTGGCGTCGCTCCAAATGCCTTCAAGCAAGTCATAGCCATTGCGCTAGGGCAATGTGAAGATAATGTTGAATGAATTGTTAGATATTTATGAGATATTTATGCTTTAAAAGTGGTCCAGTCCTTGCCGACCTAACGTTTCAATGGCCAATTCATGGTTGGAAAGTCTTTAGCAATTATTTGGTATCTACTCTAAAAGGTTATAAACAATCAAGTTTTAACTTCACTGACTGCATATTTGTAGGGAATGTACGTACTAAGCTTACAGAAAGTTTATATATAACAGTGGTGGGTCTTTTGTTTTTCAATAAATAGATGTAAATTAACAAACCATATGATTCAGCATAAAAAAATCTCTCTCTTTCTATATATATATATATTATGTTCATATGAGATTACTGAGCTATTTGTAATATCTGCAAGTCTTTGGCCCATTTATGACGAACACTCAGCCACAAGTAGGTAGTTAATAAATTAACATTTAATAAAATAAAAATTGTCTAAGCCGTAAACCATAGCTAAATCCCCAAATAAAACAAAAAAATTAACTGGCCGTGCTTAATATATGTATATGTTTGAATATATAAAGAGATATAAGGACGAGCCCCTGATGTTTTACTATTTGGTTAAATTAAGGCCAGTTTGTTCACAATTCTAATTCTTGTTTTCTAAAATAAGTCAGAGTTAGTTTAACAAACTGATTTCGAAAACTATTTCATCGAGATCGTGATATTTTAGAAATAGAAAAACATATATTTTTTAAGTTTCTAGAACCATTTGTATATCGAAATAAAAAAAATATGAACCGCCTTTTATTTTATAGGATTTTAAACAAATAAATAAAGACTCTCTTTCTCTCTCTCTCTCTCTCTCTCTCTCTCTATGTATATATATATTCACACACAAATTTTAATGCCTTTTTCATTTCACGATAGCCCATTAATGTACAATGTGAAGAGAATAAAAAATAGAGTCTTAAGGGTAGATTTTGCAGAGATCAATAGCTGGTATGTGTTCACAATTAGAGTCACTTATGTGTGCCCAATAGATGGAGTAATTATTTAGTGCTGTTAGAACACCACATACAGGGGCAGATGAAGCAAGGGTCCTGCCGTTGCCCCCACTGACTTTGCAACTTTCACTAGTTTAAAAAAAAAAAAGTTATGTGTATTTATTTGATTTTAGGTTGCAAATGTATAGGTTACCCCCCATTGAATTTACCAAACTTACATTTGCTCTTTTAATTTAATATACTTAGATTTGCCCCCATTTAATATCACTAAACTTGCAGCAAAAAATTTGTATATCATTAATTCTTCATTATTTCACCAAATAAACAACACAATCCCATTTCTAACCCTCTATTCTAATATGAAATTAAAATGTTCTTACCCATTTAATATTTCATTTCTCTAACTACTATCCACTACTATTTTAAAAGTTAAAAAAAAAAAAAAAAACTCAAATCTCAAAATCTTTTGTATCCATTTTTAATTGTATCCATAGACAATTGGTTATACAAATTCCAAAATCTCTTCTCAAAATTTTGAAACCTAGCCAACCAAATTTGGATTAAGGTTCTTCATAGCTATATAATTTTTTTTGTACAACTTTTGCATAGAGGCTATGCCTCTTTTTCGACGTATTTAATATAATTACCTTTTCATTAATCAAAGAAAAAATATTATTAACTAGGAAACATTTTCGTGTACAAGCAATTCTTTGTAAATTTTGTTCATACTGAACAAAAGTTCTGGATCCGCCCTTGACCACATAGCTAATTTACTTTCTCATCTCATGATGCCCGTAGATCATGTATGTTAAGATATTTCGATACCCCATCCAGCTAGTAGGAGCCCACATGCATTTGAGATGATGGAATAAGGTCACATAATTTTCAGGAGCACACATGCATTTGAGATGATGGAATAAGGTCACATAATTTTCTAGAAACACTGAATAAGACAAAAATTATTAAATTTTGGAAGGTCTAGGTAAAGAATTTTGAATTTTGTTGAGGGCCTAATGCAAATATTCTTTAGTTTTTTGAAATTTAAGATAAATTTTTTTGAATTTTATTGGGGCTAAAGAAAAAATTCTTGAATTTTGGAAGGTCATTGGGGGTGGGGGGGGGGGGGGGGGGGGGGGGGGGGGACAATATACACTCTTATTATAAAAATACTTAAAATTAATGGGGCCTGTATAGAATTTTATCAAAATAGGGGGGCCATGGTCTACATATAGGTCCGTCTCTAATTATATAAGTGGTGAAGTAAGGATGATGTGGTACTCTACGAGCACTGAATGATTTTTCAATACTATTTCATTTTTAATTTGGAAGATTTTTTTATATACAAATATTATGAGAACAGAGTATTCCTTGTGGAAAAAATGGATGGACCATATCGTCACTCTTCTTTAATCCTGCCTCCTTGGTTCGGCAATGTTTCAAAGGAAGAATTTTACATTCGACCCAAAACCACAACCACTACCCTCTAAGGCCTTGTTTGATTTTCGGTTCTAGCAAGGATTCCCTGGACAAGGATGAGCGGACTAGCCTGTGCATGATTAGGTATCCATGCATGTTCAGCAATCCAGTGTTTGAGTTTTTGTCGGACTGTGCGCATGATTATGTTTGTCTAACCTAATCTAGTGTTTGATTTTGCATCATTGGATTAGATTATTTCATAGAAAGTACCATATTACCCCTTAGGGCCCATCTCCAAGTTTACCCTCTCTTTTGGACAGGACAAATCTACAGCACATTTTTGTGTTGGACAGTTTGGCAAAATATATTTTTTCACAAATGTTTCAAACCCAACAAGCAGTACATTATAACATTATTGTAAAATTGTAATTTTACTACAAAATCATTCTTCTTGTTCTTGCAATTGTACTACAAATGAAATTTACCCCCTGCACTTAGCATAAATTGGACGGAACTTCATGATATCCAATAGAGAAATGCAAAAATTTGAACAGATTCAAATTATTTGAATCCACCCTGGTTACACAACCTGCTGCCCATCAAATTAGAACAGTGCCAAATCATTCTTGATTATATGCAATAGGACAATTTCAAATTATTCACCTCCTACCCATCAAATTGTTGAAAAATATTGTATAATATTTTCCATATAAACTGTAGCCATAATAAAATAAAATTAAACATAATGCATAATGTGTATGTAATAATGTGACAAGGTATACTAAACAATTCATAGGCGATAATGCAATAAAATATGCAATGAAAGATAGATCAAGTCGAGTGTTGCATACTCTATCAGTAAGACAGATTTGCCCCCCACACAAGTGCCCATGGTATTAATGAGTGTCTATCTCCAAGATAAAATGATCACGATACTGAATAAGTAGTACTATAATATTTAGGTCCAGTAAATGCAAATGTTATATTCTACTCTCTCCATGTACAGTACGAATGTAATATGTATGAAAGAAAATTTCTGTCTAACTCAACACAGAATTACAATAGTAAATTTCATACAGAAACTTACACCATTTCTGACAAAATCAATATGGCATGATAACTAAAGATAGTATTTCCTACACTGGAAATATACTGCAATTCTGTAGAATTTCAATGCATAAATTCAATATAGAAACATAAAACAAAGTGGTTAAATTTCCATTGAAATTCACCACACAACATATACATAAATTAATCTGAAAAAAAACCTGGATAGAAATTTGAACAAAATTTCAAAGTCTGAAACGAAGATCAGAAAGACTGATTGAACAGTTAGAATCTGCCTAAAACAATCACTGGAATCTGAGGAGCACTTCCTCGGAGATGCGAACGGATGTCACCGGAATTTAGACAAAATGTCGTCAGGTCGGTTGCGGTAGGACTTCGCTGGAGAGAGAGAGAAACACACGAACAAAAACTATGTAAAAAATAGTTTTATTTCGGAGAGAGACTCTATATATAGAAAGATTCGCAACCCTTCGAAACAATGTCAGTCAAATGTGCCCTTAGGAAGGGTCGTGACTGTTGGAATTAAATTTGAACTTGAACGGGTTCAGTTCCTATTCAGTTCATACACATCTGGTTCAGATCGCGTCCAAAAATTAAATATTAAACTGGCCCAAGACTTTTTAATATTATTTTAATCACACTTGCACCCGCACCTGAACTCGAACCGAGCCGAGCCAACCGGCTGAATGGACGGGCGGCATGCACGCGTATAGAGTATTGGGTCAACCCATTGGTTCCATAGGTCCTCCCCCTTCCATAAAAGTGGGGTGCCCCTCGGGGCCCAAACCCATCTCTAAACCTAGGCTTTATATACCCATTACTTTTTCAATAGAAAATCAATGAGGGACAAACCTTTAGTTCCACCCAATAACCATACTCATGGTGCCTACTTTGGAGACCATTATCTCATTCAACATCCATGGATTTGAGCAAGTAGATGCATGTTCTTCATTTCCTCATGGAGGAGAACACAAAGCACCTTGGACCCACTAAAAAGGATATGTGGGTCCCACCTTAACAACGGCTCAAAGTTGGTGTGTCACTCCAAATATTCTAACAATCCCCCACATCAATGAGATTGGCTGTCAAAAAACAATGCACAAAGAAATGCAGATGCACAAATGTAAAAGAGAGAGTAGAGCGGAAAATTCACCACATCAGAGAAGGTGGCTTTTGGCTTTAAACCTTCCTTAGTGAAATACTATCGAGTTTATTGGCTGATCAGTGAACATGATGTGTTGAGCTGTTCTGCCATTTGTATAAACTGAGACAACAGTACTCATACGGTTTCTTCCCTATTTAAGTTTTATTCTTCGGTTATGTTCGTTTTGGCCTGGAATGATCCTGGTATTCATGAGTGCTTTTAGATAATTGAAGCCTTTACAATTTTCATATAAGCGGCCCCTTCTCCCTCATATAGGTGATTTCTTATAAAGTGAGCAGATATACATACTCCACTTGGTATCCAAGTAATAAAAATCATTAAAAGCATAAGCTTATTAATATGAGTAGTCTGCCCTACTTATTCTATATTAAAAGTTATAGCTTATCCTAACAATATTTCAAGTAATCAAAATTTCATCATAGAATTAGGTAGTGGAACAAAGTTCCCCATTGATTTATACTAAGTCGTCCTTAATTCGGTTGTCCCATTGAACCTAAATCTTGGGATCTTTAGTCAACTAGGTTGGGTTGCCATTAAGATAACTTTGAAGATAATAGGCTTTAATGCCTAATCCTCTCGATGAATGAATTTCGATCTCTTACCAGACCTAATAGTAAGATGATCTCTCAATATCCTTTGATTAAATTGTTAATCATTGAATGTTACATTCCTATGAGTAATGACTTTTAACAGACATGTTTATTGTGTTTTGTTATTATCGGGAATTCTTTGTGTCTCAAGACTTTTAAGAAGTTACTTGATACTTCTTCCCTAGCTGTTGATTCCTCTGCAGAATTTGGTTTTATACTTCCATTGCGAGAATTTCCTAAGAAATTAATGCACTTCTTGTAAGACTTATCCATTTGTAGATTTAGCATCTTTTGATCCATAAATTCAGTTTTCATTATGTACCCTCTCTAATACTTCTGGATGTATATGTGATCAAAGCTCATTTGTAGCACAAAGCTATCACCTTCCAGTAGATTAACCCTGGGTTGAATAAAATACTTTACTCATGTCAAGATATGTTTACCCTTGCCACTTGTGTGAACTCATATCACCAAGTCACAACCACTGAGACTCGATCTCGTCACATATCTATTAAATATTTGAGTTTAGCCTCTACTCATTGAACCATTTGGATAACCTCGTTCTCGGATCCATCAGGCCGATTGTCTGTTACCCATTTGTGTTACCTCTATGTAAATTATTATTGTGGTTAAGATATAACGAAACTCCGTACATCTCTTTACTTTACTAAAGTTACCAAGACTGAAATTAGTTCTTTTTCTACTTGAGATTTCACCTCTGACTTTGAAAGTAAAAATCATTTGGATCAGTCATTCTCTCCTTTATGTACCTAGAACTATTCTTCCTTCTAACCATAGACTAAGAGTCATGGATCTCTTGCTTATTCATAAAGTCTTCAAGACTCTTAGAGTGAAAAACAAATGCACAAGGAAGTCCATTCCTAAAGAATGTCCCACTTCTAGAATTAGGAAATACTCTCTTGAATGGTTCTAGGGTATGTCTACCGCAACATTCACATGCACAACTGTGTTTAAACAGACAGGGTAATAAACTCTCACACCATCTTATAACTTAGATTACGAATAACCCAAGCTATAATTATGTCTATGTTAACACAGTGTTTTGTGGGGTGTCCTCATGAGAATGTATGTTTGACAAAACAAAGCTTCTCCCCACATTGCTTGGATTATCCAGAATTTAACAAAGTAGTACACATAAACTCAATGAAGAGCTGGATTTCATTTTTCAGGCAATTAAGTTATTGAATCAACTAGGTGTTTATAGACAGGCCAATTTGGACGTTAAGCTACTGAAGCTACATCATCACCATGTCCAATACCTTTCACTAGTTTACTATATTCGTTCTCACACTCATTTGACCATTATAACATATGCGTTGATTACTTTAAATTTACTATTCTGGTAGTACCACTAGGAACGTGAATAACTATAAGTATACTCTTCGATGGTACCTTCTTAATTTCATTATATTTCAAGGAACACTATGAAATACAACCAACACATGACAATTAACATAAAAGTTAGATATGTCATTACTATCACAAACATCGATATACACAAATACATATATGGTCACTAAAAGTGTTCCAAGGTTAGCAACTAAACAAGTTATCATACTAACCAAATTAACTATACTAAAACATAACAAGAAACTAATATGGACTAGATGATCCTCCAAACGAGGAACTCTCAATCACTACCAAAATAGGATCAAGCGTCCTCTTCCACGCACGCTTGAGGGTGTTTGGCCTACAAGGAGAGTCCACATCGTGAGAACCATTGGGTTGTGCTAAAGCCTTAACCTCTGAAAGTAAGCGTGACATGGAATGCTCTTACGAGTGATGCATCAAATCTTCCCGTAGTAGTTTCGATAGCACCTCGGTCCTGCCTTATTCGGTCTAATCACCTACCCAAGCAGAGTAGGCAGTGCGTTTGACCTAAGAAGAACAACGTCCTATGGGCCATGAAGATGATATATCATGTGTAACACAGGAGGATCCGTTGGTTATGCAGGATTTTTTGACTCATTCTCACCAAACTAGTTCTGACTCACCTTTTTCTAAATGTCCATCAAGTTATAAGCACCCCATTTTTTACCACTCGGCAGTCTACAGTCCATCCCGACTTGAGTCCAAGTCAATATGGACATATTCTAGAATTTTAGTCCTAATCCAGTCAATTCATAGCTTCACGGGCCCACCAGGCCCAAATAGAGGTAAAATGACCAAAATGCCCTCATGGGCGTTGTTCGGTCCACTCCTGTAGGCGCGTTTTCCCGGAGACGGTAAGTCCCCTTTTCCAGTCCAATTTCAATCCCTCTCTTGAGAAGTTGATTCCTCGAGACGGAAAGTCTATCCATTTTTGGCACGTTTTTCAAAGAAAGTTTCTTCGGAATGGTAAGTCCCTTCAAACTCGTCGACTAGAACGAGACCCCAAGTCTCCTAGATGGTAGAACGGTCCATCTTTGTCGCCTGCTAGCCTGCCACTGCAGAAATGTCCGTTTCGGCACGCTTTCCGAGATAGTTGATTCCTCAGGCGCTAATTCCCTTTAGCAGCTTCCCGAGATCAAGCAGTCTCGGGAATGATCGCGAACCGTCAGAGTAAAGGAAGTACTCGCAAACATCGCAACCGTCAGAGTAGCGGAAGTACTCGCAAACAGGTCGATATAGGAAATTGCCAACAAACCCCTGTATCACGGGACCGCCATAAGAGTGGTGGAAACACTCAAAACCTAGGCCAACACCAGTGTCTGCTAGCCCATTTTCGGTGAAAAATAACCAAACTGCCCTTAGGGCCATTTTCAGCACGTTTTTCGAGAAGGTACCTAAGTCCTCAGAACGGTAAGCCCACCCTTTCAAGATTGTCTTAAAAGCAACCCGACATGATTAGGTACCTTCTAGTCAAGTTTCGGGCCAATTTCGAGACTTTCCGGTCAAGATGACCATTTTGCCCCTAGGCATCCGAATGCCTCGGGAACCACTCCTGCTCTAGGTATCAAACCGGTAACCTCCTGGGAATGCTTTATATAGTATTCCTGACCTTCCATTATCTTTCCAAATCATTTTGAGTCAATTCCGGCAAACCCAATACAAAATGACCATTTTGCCCCTAGCAGGGCGATCGTCTTTTCTGACCACACCGGCTCTGGGTATCAAACTAGTAACCTTTGGGAACATTCTAAATAATGTTTCCAAATCTCAAGTCTTCTTCCGAGACATTCTGAATCCGTCCTGACAACTTTTTGGCTCGGTTGACCGTTTTGTACCTAATGGCCCGGTTGACCCTTCTAATAAACCTTGACATCCTTTTCCAAGTCCATTACCTCCCGGGACCTATTTTAAGGGTTCCTGCCCTTTTCCAGCCTTTTGGGCCATTCCCGGTCCCTTAAATCCTTCCCGGACCTTTCAGAGTCACTCCAAGTGAAGCCAGGCTAAAAATTGCATGGTAATCACTAGTACAGGCGCCCAAATCTTCTGAAGATACTTTGCTTGCTGACCTTAAAACTTTCCTAACTAGCTGGCGCCACTCCTAGTGGCGCCAAAAGGTTTTTTGGCCTGGCGCCACTGCAACAGGCGCCAGGTTGTTCTTCTTTTTATAAATACAGAGCCTCCTCTAGTGTGAAAGAGGTCCGCAAACTCAGTCTAAAAACCCTACTTTTTGATACGCAGAGCTCGTAGCCTCCCAAAACCCTAGTCTCCTTTAGGTTCTCTAAACCCTAGCCTCCATACACAAACCCTAGCCTCCTATACACTCATACACTCTCATATACTCATACACTAGCCTCAAAGCCTCCATTGAAGACTTGAAATACTGCAAACTGAAGCTCTCGAAGACCAAGATGAAGACTGAAGCGAAAACCAAAGCAAAGCAAGAAAAAAAAGCACGCAAAGCAAAGCAAAGCAAAATAAAGAAGATACAAGGTAGGCTCTCTTTTTAAGTTTACGCATCTTCCCCCTCTCTCTTCTCCCTCTGAATCCACTTGGGTTTTCTTCTATTTTAATCCCCCATCTTCTTCCCCCCCCCCCCCCCCCCCCCCCTTTTTTGTATGCTTGAAACAAGGGACTTCCCGGTCCATGTGTAGGATTAGGCTATTGGAGGGTCACCGTGTCGGGGGCTTTCTTTTAGTCTAACCGAAGACCACGTGGGTTCGACCCCCTTGATTATGTGGTGAAGTCTTAACCTTGTATGTTCACGACCCCCAACTTGCATTGTGCATATCATGATCTTGCATTCTTCTAAAATTCATTTTCAAACTCGTTTTCAAAGCTTGCATTAACATTGTTTTCAAAATTGCATCAAAATCTTCGTTTTCAAAACTTGTTTTCAAAATCACAATTTTAGGGTGATTCTAGCATTTTCATGGTTAGGGTTGCTTTAGGAAAGTATTACATTTAAAGTAACTAATATGGTCCATATTTTCAAAATCATTGTTTTCAAAACCACTATCCTAAAGTGGTTCTAATCTTCTTATGGTTAGAATCGCTTTAGGAAAGTGAGATATTTTTATAAACTTTCTAAAAACTCTCTTTTCGAATCTCTTCTTCTAAAAACCTCTTTTTCAACATACTTTCCAAAAAATTCTCTTCAATCTCCTTTTCAAAATTCCTTTCCAAAATTGTTTTCTAAAAACTTCCTCCAAAAATCTATTTTTTCAAAACTTCTTTTTAAACTCCGTTCAAAAAACACTCTCCTCAAAATTCACTTTCTAAAAAACACTCCCTAAATCTCTTTCCTAAAAACTCTTTCCTAAAAGCTTCTTCCAAAATCTTCTTTCCAAAACTCCTCTCAAGTTCCCTTTCTAAAAACTTTCTTTAGGATTTTTTTCTAAAAATCTCCCTTTTCCTAAAAACTTTTTTCCAAAATCTCTTTCCTTAGAATCCAAGTCAAGCCCTAGAGCCAACAATTAGGAAACCCTAATTTTTCTTCCCAAAAACATGATTTTCAATTTTGCCTTAAAACTTAGGTTTCCAAAATCTCCTTTTTTACATCAAAATCATAAGTTTCCAAAACCTATTTCTACATCAAAACTATAATCTTCAAAATCCAGGGTTTCTAAAACTTCTCTTTCCAAATCCAATCTTCCCTTTTGGAAACTAAATCCAATCTTCCCGTTTAGGAAACCAGATACAATCCTCCGTTTTTGAAAATAAAATAAAATCATCTCTTTTTTAAAGACAAAATCCAATCCTTTATTTTAGGAAATAGGAATCCCAAATCTTTCCCAATCCAAACATTTCCTAATTCACTTTTTCCTAATCTCATACCTTCCTAAACCTTAGGTTTTCAAAACTTAAACTTTTAAATCTTTTCTTAAACTTAAACTTTCAAATCTTTAATAATCTAAACCTAGTCTAAACCCTTTCCTAATTCCATGCCTTTCCAAATATCAACATTTCAAATCTAAATCTTTCCTAAACTTAAACTTTTCCTAACTTCAAGTGTTTTCTAAAACTCAAACTTTCAAACATTTTCTAAATTTTAAACTTTCCTAAACTTCAAATCTTTCTAAATCTAAAGCTTTCTAAACTCAAAACTTTCTTACTTGCAAAATTTTCCTATTTCAAAACATTCCAAATTCAAAACTTTTCAATTTCAAAACTTTCTTAAAACGAAACCTTTCCTATTTCAAAACCTTTCTTAAAATGAAATTTTCTTAATCCAAAACTTTCCTGAGTTGAAACTTTCCCAATTCGAAATCTTTCCTAAAACGAAACTTTCCTAAAACGAAACTTCGAAACTTTCCTAATTCGAACCCTTCCTAAATCCAATCTTTCCTAATCTTCCAAGTCCAATATTCGGGTCAAATCTTTCTTAATCTCAAGTCCTTTCTAAATCATATCTTTCCTAAGTTTAGGTTTTCTAAACCTCAATCTTTCTAAAACAAGTCCAAATTCTTTCTTCTAAGTTCTATCTTTCCAAATCAAAGTCCAATCTTCTTAATTCCAAATTTCAATTTCCAATCTTCTATTCTAAGTTCAAATCAAATCCTTTTTCAAATAAAAAATCTCTTTTCTATCGGACTCTTGTTCGAACTACGACTGACCTGATTCCTCCAAAAGAGATACGTAAGCAACCATCATGGGTGCGGTCACAATCTTTTCAAATTTCTAATTCCACAACTTTTTTTCAAATCTCAAATTCCCTAATCTATTTTGAAGTTTCCAATTCCAAAAATCTATTTTCATATCTCTATTTCCAATTTCTAAAACTTTCTAATTTCAAATCTATCTTTTCAAATTAAATATTGTTCTTACACTTGCATATCATACACCATATTAGTTTCTTTTTAAGTAAAGTGGATAGGATTGAACAGTTGTTAGTTGAAAACTCTCATAGGTGAATTTAGGGTGAATAGGCATGTAGGTACCTCAAGGGCGGGGTAGGGTGATGGCTTAGTGCGTCTTCCCTACACATAACCAACCCTCGAACTTAGAATCACTGTTTTCGAAAGACCAAAATGGAGTTATTTTCTAAAAAGGGCTTAAATATTTTCCAAAGGTTGCCAAACAACCTGTTTTCTTAAAAACTCTCTCTTGATGAGGTATTTTCAAAATCGTTTTCAAAAACCCTAAGTGTAGTCTTCGGATTGTGCTTAGTTTTTGGGTGACCTAACTCACCTTAATCAAGTTAGGTGTCGACTCGAAATCTTTTCTAAAAGCCCTTTATTCAAATATATTTTCAATTCAAACCTAGTCGCACTCATTCTTCTAGGAGGGTGAGTTCTAACGAGAGAATACAGTATTTTTCCCTCTTGTATGTGTATTTCTTGAGTGCGAAAAATCTAGGTGCAACACAAGTGAACTGCAAACACATTGTTATATTCTTATGATTAGAAATCATAGAATAACACAAATTTAATTTCTTACAAGAAATTAAAGACTCTAGCAATTAAATTTGCAAATATACAAAGTATCATATGCCCATATTCTTAAGGTTAGAAACCATAAAATAACACCATTTTAATTTGTCAAATGAAATTAAAAAAACTCTAGCAATAAAAATTGCTCATCCAAAAAGTCATGTTTTCACTAAAAACATTTAAGCATGACAAGACAAACAACATGTAGCATTTAAGATACATAAAGATGTACTGATACAACTTCTCATGCTAAACATGCAACAAAAATAGAACTTTAATCAATTAACAACTACTATGCAAGTTAAGTTCATCACAACATTATGATTTATGTCAATTACTATGTAATATGAAACTCAAGTTTCTAGATTTGTAACAGGTTTATTTTAGAGATGAACAATCCCTTTATGAGCGGCAAATAAAATAAATTTAGTGCCTTAGAAACATGAAAACTCTGAATTCACACATGACTATGAACATCCTATACTCAACAACACACAATCATATGCAATTTCACAGTATTACTACATATAGAAAACACATACAAGTAGAAACTCAATCTGTCTTAATATTTTGAAAAATATTGTATGATGTTTCCCATATAAACTATAGCCACAATAAAGTGAAATTAAACATAATGCATAATATATATGTAATAATGTGACATGGCATACTAAACAATTCATAGGCGATAATGCAATAAAATATGAAATGAAAAGTAGATCAAGTCGAGTGTTGCACACTCTCTTATTAAGATAGATTCGCGCCCTACACAGGTGCCTATGAGATTAACGGGTGTCTATCTCTAGAATAAAATAATCATGACACTGAATAAGTAGCACTACAATATTACAGTACGAATGTAATATGTATGAACGAAAACATAAGAAAATGTATGTCTAACTCAACATAGAATTACGACAGTAAATTTCATACAAAAACTGACATCATTTCTGACAAAATCAATATGGCATGATAACTAAAGACAATATTTCCTATGCTTGAAATATACTACAATTATGTAGAATTTCAACGCAAAAATTCAATACAGAAACACAGAACAAAGTGGTTAAATTTTCACTAAAATTCACCACCCAACATATACAGAAATTAATCTGAAAATAAAATCTATATAGAAATTTGAACAAAATTTCTAAGTCTGAAACGAAGATCAGAAAGACTGATTGAATAGTTAGAATCCACCTGAAACAGTCATCGGAATCTGGGCAGCACTTCACCGGAGATGCGAACGGACGTCGCCAGAATCTAGG
This sequence comes from Euryodendron excelsum, assembly GCA_033060915.1. Lineage (NCBI taxonomy): Eukaryota > Viridiplantae > Streptophyta > Magnoliopsida > Ericales > Pentaphylacaceae > Euryodendron > Euryodendron excelsum. The sequence goes on along the minus strand of CM065386.1, from coordinate 11,778,113 downwards.
CAGAATGTCATCGGGTCGATTGTGCTAAGACTTCGCCGGAGAGAGAGAGAGACGAATAAAAACTATGTAAAAAAACTATTTTATTTTGGAGGGGGACTCTTTCTATATATAGAAAGATTCACACCCCTTCGAAACAGTACCAGTCAAACGCGCCCTTAGGAAGGGTCGCGACCGTTGGAATTAAATTTGAACTTGAACCCAGTTCGATTCCCGCCCAGTTCCTTGAAGAGATGAAGAATAAGCATCTACTTTGAACTTAAACCTAGTTCGATTCCCACCTAAAAAATTAATGTTTGACATTTTTGCTTTTTTCTGATACCCTAAAACTTTCAAAAGCATTGCTACCTTCTCCTCCAACATCACATGTTTAGAGTGTGAAACACCCTTAGTCTCAATCAAATCATACAATCTCATAAAAGCCCTACGATCCATGTGAAGTTGCTCAACGCATGTTGTATCAGATCGTCTAACTAACCAATTGATAATATCAATTTGTAGTTGAAGTCTATTGGGTTCTCTAACAATGGAAGGATACCTCTGACAATACCTTTCAATGGAAACACTTACTACTGCAAACATTATAGAAAAAACAACTAAAATTTCTTTTATATATTGTTGAACAGCCAAGAACCCCTGCGTCTTCTCATCCTCACAGTTCATATCAACATCCATCTAAGTATAACAAATAAAATATGAAAAATTGTTAATAGATATGCTATATTTACAAAACAAAATGGGAGCAGATGAAGGTTTTGAAAATTTAAACTTATCACAAGAAGACAATAAAGCAAAATTGTAAACAGCATCTCAGCAGAACAACACCAAATAGATAACTTGCAATAAGCAGCATCTCAGTAGAACAAGCAAAACCTTAGAAATTATAAATTGAATTAATCAACTACATCTAGTAAAAAAATCAGCCATGAGTTCAGATGATAACTTGATAGAAGAGATTGTAGATATGTTTGCTAGTAGCTAACCACAAATCAGCCATAATAGTACTTAATATGAAAAGGTGAATGACCAATAATAGAAATACAGAAGAATAAAAAATTATAAAATACAAAAAAGCAGCCATTATTATGAGCAAAATTTCAAGATCTGTATAATACACTGGATTAAAAGAAAAGCCCTAAGCAATCGATTGAACAACAAAAAACCAAAACCTTTCTCTATAGAAAATGTTGATTTAGTAAAGAATAACACATACCTGATTGTAGTGGTGGTTGTGTGGAGAGTGGATTCTTCCCGTTTGGGTCTGGTGATATGAATTAGCTAGACAGGAAGAACGATCGGTGACGAATAGACACAGATCTGTTAGAGGTGAAAAAGATGAGTTTCAAATTAAGAGAACAAGATGTAGAAGAAGAAGATCTGTTAAGAGACGAATAGAAGAAGATCTGTTAGAGACAAATGATTTTCTTACTGATCAGCTGCAAACCGACGTAGAAATTACCGCACACTGCAAACGAAACCCGCCATCGACATAGCTAGGGTTAGTTTGTTAGAAGGGAGCCAAAGATAGAAGTGGAGCGAGTGAGATGCTAATATGTTACATTTGGTAGGGTAAAGGGCATACATGTAATTTTAGTCACTAATCCTTGTCCCAGGACTAGCAAACCTGTTGCCTCCCTTGGGACTGAATAATCCACCGTATAAGGTATTATTTGTCTAGAATGGACTCGTAGTCCAGACCATTTTGTGGCACCAAACGCTGGACTATGTGGATATGGGGTCCAATCCGGCCTACTCCCAAAAAACAAACATGCCCTAAATTGCCTAGTCCATGCAACACAAGCTTAGTATATTTCCAAGATATATGTGGAAAAGAAAATTCTGTGTATCACAAACTGATTTTCAATTCAAACGTGTTTCACAAAATGCTCATTATGTTTCACTATTAAGTTTATCCCTAAAATGAGGAACTTGGTGAGATTCGTAAGCCAAGATGAAATCACGCCTGAAAAATTATTCAGATCAAAGATAGACGGGAGGCATACCACGAGCAGCAGTCACTATATTCACCTTCGAGCTTCCATGATTCTACTTTTGGATAAGCAGAAGGGTCACCAGGAGCAAACTTATTTCTAATGACAAAGCTATGCTTGAACTGCAGTAAGGCTGAGCTCTCGTCTTCATGACACGATGGCTGCATGGAAGAAGAAGAGTTAGTCCTCATAATAATGAGGTAAAAACATGAAAATAAGAAGAGCAAGCGCTTGAACATGTAAAGATACAAATATTAGCCCATATTATGTCTCTAACCAATTTTGGATGAGCATGCCAGCAACAGAATGATGTGCTTTTATAGTTAGGATTCGACTTCTAGACATACACATCGTGACACGATGGAGAAGGCTTCCTCTCCAATCTTGGATTCACACCAAATTCCTTCAAGTAAAGTACCATAGCGGTTGCGCTAGGGCAGTGTGAAGATGATGTGAATGAATTGTTCATATGATATATATATATATATATATGATCATCACACAATGTTGTGCTCTTTCAATTTTTATCCATTTGGATGTGTACATGTCCCAAATGTTATCTCATGAATATGCATGCTCAAGATGGAGCAGTTGGGAAATCAAGTTCCGATATTTATGGTTTAAAGGTGGGTACAGTCCTTGCTGACCCACTGTTTCAATGGCCAAATACTCATGCTTGTAATGTATTAAGCAATGATTTGGAATCCAAATTCTAATATCATCTACTCTTACACGTTATAAATAATTAAGTTACATTTCTCCTTAACTTCGCTGACTACATATTTATAAGAAAAATACTACGCGTATAGAAATTTAATATATTAATAACTGTGATGGGTCTTTTGTTTTTCAATGAATAGATGTAAACACACTGCTTCATTCTGCATAAATTGTTTATATATAAATTGTGTTTGTATAATATTACCCTATTTGTATCCATTTATGGTGGATACTCGGTTATAAGTAAGGGGATGTATTGAAAAACCTCTCTCTTAACAGTTAAAAGTATAAAGTAAGTTGGTTTTTAATAAATTAACATCTAATGAAATAAAAAAACATCTAAATAGTAAACCACAGTTGATCACTTATAAATAATGTGATTAAAATCTGCTAGTGTGCAGTTGTGTTGCAGTAATAACTAGGTAAATCGAGATCGAATCCACCAGGAACGGTTAACAAAACATCCAAAATTGGAGCTGCAAATTCATCCACAGTAAAAGATAAATTCACCCACAGTAAAAAATAAATTCACCCACAGTAAAAGATTAGATACCCATTAAGTTAAGCTAAACACCGTAATGTTGTGATGATTTCAGTTGGAATCTAAGCCCACCGATTTGAATTTCACCTAGAAGGGTACCAATGATAATTGGACAATTGGAGCAGAAAATAGTAACCAAAATAAAATTAATATTTTTGAGAGATTGATGGTTGTTCACTTGACTTTAAAGAAACTAAATAAAATGGTCTTGGGCCCAATTGATCTAATCACCCATTTCATTCGAAATTCCTACAGAGGTTTTATAAACAATAATTAAATCTAGATTAATAAAATTAAAGCCATAGATTCATACCATCGATTTGTGCAATAATTATACCAAACTAAGATTTGTACATAGAAATTACCAAACATAGTAAAAAATCTATGTTTTCGGAAATATTTAGAATATAATTACTAAAAATTGAAATATTCAAAAGATATACAATAAAAACCCAATTACCTCTGTTGAAATTCCAAGCTTTTCGAATGATCTTCACAATTAGTTCCAAAAAGAAAACTAGCTACTCATACTATTAAAAAGACTTGACTTGAAAAATAATTTCATTACTAATCAAAACAAAATACAAAACTGAAAATAAAAACAAACTAATCACTAAGAAAATTTTTCACACTAATCTCTCTCTCTCAAACTTTTGCCCTCTGCTTACAATTTTTTCTCCTTTTGATGGCTCTCTTTGTAACCTATTTATAGTCTTCAAAGAGCCTTTACATTATTATTTTTTTTATTTGTTTAATCCCTTACCGACAATGTTATTGCATCACGACAAAAAACCCTTCAATCCATTTTTTTCTTTGCTTGTCCTTGTCGGCCATTTGCATCCATTTGCTTCTTTCTCCACCTTTTCTTCTTTCTTCCTTCTTATATCTTTGTCTTCTTTCTTTTTTTCTTTTATGTCTTCACCTACACAGCTGCACCATCATTATACATATATATATATATATATATATTACTCCACTAATTTATATAATATAATATATTATACTAATATAGATATGATATCCAAACAACACCCGTATACATATATATCTTTATTTTGTTTATTTTACCTTCAAATCTTTACAAAACAAAAAAATATAAAAGAATACCAAAATTACATTAAAATGATTAATAGTATATAAATAATTGCTAATAATTATTTACAATTAGGGACTCGATTTGTACGTTTTAAGGTACAATCACACCCTCCCAACTAGATTTTTGCTAGTCCCTAGCAAAACAATAAACACACTTAAAATTATAGGCTCCATTTTCGTAGAGTGCATTTAGCATATGCACTAAGCCTTTAAACTCCTAGGTTTCCCCTAATGGACGAGTGGTGTTTCGTGAGGGTTTCCAGTGATGATACCCACAAACATCAAAATATTGCCTACAAGTAAGGATAATAAGGACAAAGTATGACATGTATCAAACACAAGTATATTTTGTCTAGCCTACTTTTTAATACACAAGCAAAATAATATCTTGGAATAACATATGAGAGGCTTGTGTGTGTGTAATCATTACATGATAAGAAACTATTACAATATTAAAACACAGAGACATCCGTTAAGCTTTAATTCAATCTCATTGAATATTCTCTTAGAAGTAAGAAAGAATATAAACATCTCGCACTGGTTGTCCTTGCAAAAGAGTAAATGTAATATAAAATCAAAAGAGACAACCATAAAGAAATGACGTGAATATAGAAAGTGAGAGACAACTTGACATAACTCCATGAAAGAATACTTAATGTCAAAACTACAAAAGCAATTGATGTGAATTCTTTACTATGTTAATGAACAAGCAATGTACATTCCAAACCATCAAGGGCTTTATTCAGGTTGTAATTTGGCTATGAGATTTAAGGTATGAAGAAAGAAAGGATAAAAGGCTTAAAACATATGTGATCAAGACATGAATTGATCAATGAATACATACCTTCACTTTCCTTATTTTATTTGATGTGATTTGATATTTTTTTAACAGCCAACCTCTTATTTCTTTATTTTTTTCATACTTCCCTTTTTTCTTTTTTTTTTTCTTTTCTTTCGTTCGTTACTAAAATTTTATATTACAAATAGATCACCCCATTTCTCAATTCAATTTGCACAAGTGAAGATAGTTGTGTTTATGTATTTAGGAACAAAATTTTAGCAATGATATATGTAGCAAGAGACAAAGAAATAGGCTTAAAAATAGTTCCAAATGAATTATTTCAACAAAAAAATTGGTGGCTCAAAAGATCAAAGATGGCCTCGATTCATTTTTGAAAGTGCACAACAACTAAATGTTATAAGAATTCAACATATTCAATTACCTAAGCAATTAAAACAATCAAGTCAAATACAAGTATAATAGGGCTATTGAATGAGTGATATAGAATAAATTCATCAAGAGTAAATGTAAACAGTCCAAAAGGTGTGATTGGCTTTAAAGCTCACTTGGTGAATAATCTCCACTTTTGTACGGATGAAACTATACAATATGTAAAAATACTAAACTTATCATGATATGATAATGAGTGATATAAGATAGCTTATGTTTATGTGGTAAGATAAAATCTTGCAATCGCATTAAAAAGAAAGGATAAAACAAAAATTATGCTAAGGTGAATGAAAACATGTTTCAACAAATCCCCAAAATTTAAATTTGTATTTCACATAAAATTGTATAAAATGATAAAAGATACAAAAACCTCTTTTGTAGATCTCAAATGCATTCAAATTATATACTTCTCGACCTTGCGCATGTTTTTGTTTTTGAAAAATACATATGCAAAATAAATGTTAATCATATTTACAAATAAAGATAAACACGCAAATAAAATACTTAAACATAACACATCCTAAGAAGAATAATCATTACAAAGTTGAGCTAGACTTTTGACATCAAAATCAAGATAGTCCACCATTTTGGTGATTCCAAGTTGCCTCAATGCCTCAGCATTTACTCGCCCTTTAATAATATCTAGGTAAACCATTTGATTTCCTGACATTAGTCGGTTACTCCCTTTGCAAGTTTTATCTACACGCGTGTATCTAGCACAACAATGACACTTATTTAGTCTGTTTGCTCTTCTCTTTCTGGCCAGAGTATTGTGACCAGTAAGAGGTTGAGGTTGCTCTTCTTGGAGCTCAACTCTCTTCACCATCTTTGCACAGTGAATTATCTCGCTCCTAATACCAAATGGAAATATCCAGAATATGCAACATGCAAATGTAAACACTCGACCATCTGTATGAGAAAACATGACACTATCCGGTTCTTTAACATCTGCTGGTCACAAAGACAAAATAATAGAAGATAATAACACAAATATTAGAAAAACAAACGTGTCCCCTCCCTCTAACCAGATAACAGCCACGACCGCAAGGTGAAAATGGAAAGGAAAGGGTGAGAGACAAACACGAGTAGGAGAAAGGTCCCTTCCCTCTAACTAAAGATAAACTAGCTACTAAACCAAATACATAGAATAAACTAACTATACAAACTGATTGGGTGTTGCTTCTACTCAAGCAATGGTGGATCCATAGGATCCACACTTTCAATCAAACTTATAAAGTTCTCTAAGTAGGGCTTCAGTCCTTGCCCATTGACTTTAAAAATATTCTCATTGTTGGAATTCTCAATTTCTACCCCTCCATGCGGTGACACATCTATTACCTGATAAGGTCCAGGCCACTTACTCTTCAATTTGTTCGGAAACAAGTGTAACTAGGAATTGTAAAGCAATACTTTTTGACCAACATGAAAAGACTTATGAAGGATGTGCTGGTCATGGAATGTTTTCATCTTGGCTTTAGGGATTTTTGCATTCTTATAGGTATCATTTCGAAGTTCCTCAAGTTCATTGAGTTGCAGCTTTCTAGTTTGGCCGACCGCATCTATGTTCTCATTAAATTGGCTAATGACTTAATAAGCTTTGTGCTCAATTTCTACTGAAAGGTGACATGATTTCCTATACCCAAGCCTGTAAGGAAAAGCATCTAATATAGTTTTATAAGTAGTTTTATAAGCCTAGAGTGTATCTACTAACCTTAAGGACCAGTCCTTACGATTAGGATTAACAGTTTTCTCAAGAATGTGCTCAATCTCCCAGTTAGCTAACTCAACTTGGCCACTAGTTTGGGAATATAAGGTGTACTAACCTTGTGAACGACCACATAGTTTCGCATTAACACTCCAACAAGTTTATTACAAAAATGAGTGCCACCATCACTAATGACAGCACGAGGCATACCAAAGCGGGAAAAGATATTCTCCTTTAAGAACTTGACCACGATGCGGTGATCATTCGTACGAGAAGCAACGGCCTCCACCCATTTAGACATATAATCAATGACCACAAGAATGTAAAGGAATCCAAATGAGCTAGGGAACGGTCCTATGAAATCAATACCCCAACAATCAAATATCTCAAGAGTAAGAATGGGGTTGAGGGGCATCATGTGGCTTCTAGTCAGATTTCCTAGTCGTTGACACTTATCACAGGATGTGCAAAGAGTGTGAACATCACGAAACATGGTGGGCCAATAGAAGCCAGATTGTAGAATCTTTGCAACTTTTTTTTTCAAACTAAAGTGTCCACCACAAGTATAGGAGTGATAAAACTCTATGACAAAATGGAAGTCATTGTCAAGGATACACCGACGAATTATTTGATCGGGACAATACCTGAATAAGTACGGATCATCCCAGAAAAAATACCTCACATTTCTAAAGAATTTTCGTTTATCTAAGTAAGACCAATGTGACGGTATCTTGCCAGTAGCCAGAAAGTTAGCTATATCAGCGAACCATGGAATAGTTGCTTGCCTTATCAGTAGGGAGTCGTGACAAGTGGTCAGCAACTACATTCTTTACCCCTTTCTTGTCTCGAATTTCAATGTGGAACTCTTGTAACAAAAGAATCCAACAGATGAGGCGTGGTTTTGCATCAAGCTTGGTGAGCAAGTACTTTAGTCCAGAATGGTCAGTGTATATGATGACTAATGACCCCACCAAGTACGAGCAAAATTTATCTAATGCAAACACAACAGCAAGGAGTTTCTTTTCAGTTGTGGTATAGTTCATTTGAGCTTCATTCAAGGTTTTGCTTGCATAATAGATAACATAGGGTTTCTTGTCCACTCTCTGCCCTAAAACTGCTTCTGCAGCATAATCACTAGCATTACACATTAACTCAAAAGATAAAAACCAATCGAGTGACCGAATGATAGGTGTAGTTGTCAACAACCTTTTAAGTTTGTCAAAAGCTTCTTGGCATTCAGACGTCCATTCAAATGAAACGTCTTTTGATAATATATGGCACAATGGATGAAAAATGGCACTAAATCCTGTTATGAATCGCCGATAGAAACCAGCATGCCCAAGGAAAGATTGAATGTCTTTCATAGTTCTAGGAGTAGGTAGTTTCTGGATCAGTTCAACTTTGGCTTTATCTACCTCAATCCCCCTTGCTAGACACGATGTGTCCAAGCACTATACCTTGTGTCACCATAAAATGGCACTTTTTCCAATTTAGGACAAGATTACTCTCCTCACATCTTTCTTACACCTTCTCAAGGTGTTCCAAACAAATCTCATAGGTATCTCCGTACACAGAAAAATCATCCATGTAAACCTCCAAAAATCACTCCACCGTATCACTAAAGATACTCATCATGTACCTTTGAAAGGTGGCCTGTGCATTGTACAAGCCAAAGGGCATTCTTTGATAAGCATAAGTACCAAAAGGACATGTAAAAGTCGTCTTATCTTGGTCTTCTAAGGCAATTTCAATTTGGTTGCACCTAGAGTACCCATCTAAAAAACAGTAAAAGGCTCGTCCTACCACTCATTCTAAGACTTGGTCTAAGAATGGGAGTGGGAAGTGGTCTTTTCTAGTAACAGCATTTAGTCGCGGTAATCAATACACATGCACCACCCAATTTGAATCCTAGTGGGCACTAGTTCATTTTTCTCATTTTGAATTACCGTAACTCTAGATTTCTTAGGAACAACTGGGGTTGGACTAACCCACTTTGAATGAAAGATGGGGTATACGATACCCGCATCAAGAAGCTTTAGTACTTCTCCTCTCACAGATTCCTTCATGTTAGGATCTAGACGTCTTTGCATTTGACACACCAGTTTAGACTCTTCCTCAAAATATATACGATATGTACATATAAGAGAACTAATACCGTGAAGGTCTGCAATGGTTCAACGTAAGGCTTTTCTATGATTCTTAAGCACTTGCACAAGGCTCTTCTCTTAGCCTTCAGATAGGCTAGATGATATAAGAACATGATAAGACTCACCTTCACCAAGGAATGCGTACTTCAATGTAGATGGCAAAGGTTTTCTTTCTAGAGTGGGTGCTTTTTGTTCAGAAGGGATAGGCTTTATGACACTAGGAATTAAAGGCTCAAATGATGGGGTCCAGTGACCCACTTGCATACATTGTTCTCTCTCTATCCGTCTAGGAATTGTATCCCTAGACTTGACACAATCACAATCTAACCGATCATGTGGCTTGCTCGAAACAAGAGCTTTTTCAATAGGATCCTTAAAGAATTCACTGTCAAAATATTTTTACACAATAGACTCAATGCAGTCTACTTCTTTGATGTCCTCATACTCTCTCGGTTATTTTTCAACTGAAAAGATATTCATCTTGATAGTCATATTCCCAAATGACAACTTTAACAGTCCATTCCTATAATGGATTACGGTATTACACGTGGCTAAGAATGGTCGTCCTAAGATAACAGGAATTTGGGAATGAGCACTAATGCTCTCAACTGGTTATGTATCTAACACAATGAAATCCATTGGATAGTAAAACTTATCTATCTGAATGAGAACATCCTCTACAATACCCCTAGGAACCTTAATAGATCTGTCAGCTAGTTATAAGGTGACACGTGTAGGGCGCAACTCACCTAATCCTAGTTGTTGATAAATTGAATGAGGGAGTAGATTGATACTTGCTTCTAGATCAAGAAGGGCTCCATCTATCTTGTTTCCTCCTATTGTACATAAAATAATTGATAGCCGGGGTTTTTATTCTTCGGTGGGGACTTACATTGCAAAATCGCACTTTGGCTTTCATTCATGAAGGCATTTTCCTTGACATGCAACCTCCTTTTCACAGTACACAAGTCCTTCAAGAACTTGGCATAGGAAAGAATTTGTTTGATGGCATCTAAGATTGGAATGTTGACCTTGACCTGCTTAAACACTTCATAAATTTCAGAATTCTGAAGCTCATGTTTTGGTTTGGTCAATTTATGAGGAAACGGGGCATATTTCACAACATTAATGCCCACATCTTCAGATGCTTTGTTTGGCTCTAAGACTAGCTCAACTTGTTCTTTTTTCTTTCCTACTCTCATCTTTTCCTCTCTCTTGTTCTCTCACATCTTCCTTCCCTTCATCACTAACCTTAAGAATTTCCTTTCTAGGATGAATGGTTTTATCAATGATTTTTGCGCTCTTCAAGGTTGTGATGGATTGGACTTATTCATGACTGAATTGAGTATCAGTCCTTGCTTCGGTTATGTTCACTTGCTTATTGGGATTTGGATTTCGTTGGAGTTGAGATGGAAATCTTCCCGACACTTGGTGGGTTAAAACTTGTGTCAAAGTAGACATTTGTTTTGCTATGTCCCCCAACATCCTAGTCTGTTGGTCTAACACCTTACCTGCCTATCCACCCTATTATTGACTCATCTCATATCATTTATCAATTGATGAACATTATCTTCTAAAGGTTTCCTATGAGGGGGTTGATATGTATTAGGTTGAGGTTGGAAAGGTATGGATTGTTGAGTTTGAACATGTTGGGATTGAAAAGGTTGAGGGTTTTGAGGCCCTCCTTAGAATGCTTGAGGATTCGAAGGACCCTCATTTCTCCACCCAAAGTTTGGGTGATTTCTCCATTCTAAGTTATATGTGTTCGAGAAAGGGTTCCCTCCAACTCGTTGATCACTATATGTACCCCGATATTGGCCAACCACATTGGCTTGGCCATGCAAAGCCTCCTCGAATCTTGGTATAATTGGACATGCAACAGTATCATGTTCCATTGTATCACACATTAAATAACTCTCTTCCCTGGGAAACTCAGTATTCATAACATTCGCCTTACTAGTCTCTATGGCTTCTATCTTTTGGGTAAGTGCAACAACTTTAGCATTCAGATCATCCACTTGATTAAGCTGAAATGTTATCCAAGGCTTAGACTCAGGATTTTGGGTCCCAATTGTGACCTATTCTCTAGCGAAATTCACTAAGTAATCAAAGAAGTCATACGCTTCAGATGGGTCTTTATCATACAAAGTTCCTGCGCACATATGTAAGCACCCCATTTTTGACCGCTCGGCAGTCTACGGTCCCTCCAAACTTGTACTCAAGTCAATATGGACGTTTTCCAATCAAAATTAACTCTCTAATTCTAATCCCGTCTATCCATCGCTTCGCGGGCCCACCAGGCCCAAATAGAGGCGAAATGATCAAAATGCCCTTAGGGCCATTGTTCGGTCCAATTCCAAATTAGGCACGTCTTTCTGAAGATGGTAAGTCTCCTTTCTAATTCCAAATCAGGCATGTCTTTTTGAAGACAGTAAGTCCCCTTTTCATATTCCAAATCAGGCACGTCTTTTCGAAGACGGTAAGTCTCCTTTCCATATTCCAAATCAGGCACGTCTTTTCGAAGATGGTAAGTCTCATTTCCATATTCTAAACCAGACGCATCTTTCCGAAGACGGTAAGTCCCCTTTCCATATTCCAAATCAAGTGCGTCTTTCTGAAGACAATAAGACCCCTTTCCAATTCCAATAGGCACGTCTTTCCGAAGATAGTAAGTCCCCTTTAAACCTGTCGACCGAGACACGACCCCAAGTCCCCTAGATGGTAGAACAGTTCACTTTTGGTGCCTACTAGCCTGTCAATGCAGAAATGTCCGTTTTGGCATGCCTTCTGAGAAAGTTGACTTCTCAGGCGCTAAGTCCCTTTAGCAGCTTCCCGAGATCAGCCAGTCTCGGGAATGATTGCGAACCATTAGAGTAGCTGAAGTACTCGTAAATATCGCAACCGTCAGAGTAGCAGAAATACTCATAAGAAGGTCGATATAAGGAATTGCCAACAAACCCCTGTATCACGAGACCGCCGTTAGAGTGGCGGAAATACTCAAAACCCAGGTCAACACCAGTGCCTGCTAGTCCACTTCGGTGAAAAATGACCAAACTGCCCCTAGGGCCATTTTCTACACGTTGCTCGAGAATACACCTAAGTCCTCAGAATGGTAAGTCCACCCTTCCAAGATTGTCTTAAAAGCAATCCGGCATGATTAGGTGCCTTCTAGTAAGTTTCGGGCCAATTCCGAGACTTTCTGGTCAAGATGACCATTTTGTCCCTAGGCATCCGAACGCCCCGAGGACCACACCGGCTCTAGGTATCAAACCAGTAACCTCCCGACAATGCTTTTTATAGTGTTCTTAACTTTCTATTATCTTTGCGGATTATTCTGAGTCAGTTCTGGTAAACCTGGTGCAAAATGACCGTTTTGCCCCTGGTGGGCCGGTTGCCTTTTTCGACCACACTGGCTCTGGATATTACGCCGGTAGCCTTTAGGGAACACTCTAAATAATGTTTCTAAATCTCGAGTCTTCTTCCAAGACATTCTGAGTCCGTCTCGGCAGCTTTCCAATCTAGTCGACCGTTTTGCCCCTAATGGCCCGGTCAACCCTTCCGACAAATCTTGTCATCCTTTTTCAAGTCTAATACCTTCGGGGCACTGTTTTAAGTGTTTCTGTCCTTTTTCAGCCTTCCGGGCCTTTCCCGGTCCCTTAAGTCCTTCCCGGGCTTTCCGGTGTCACTCCTAGTGAAGCTAGGCTAAAAATTGCATGGTAGTCACTAGTACAGGCGCCCAAATCTTCTCAAGATACATTGCTTGCCGACCTTAAAACTTTTCTAACTAGCTGATGCCACTAGTAGTGGCGCTAAGCCAATATTTGGCCTAGCGCCACTCCTAGTGGCGCCAGAAACATGTTTAGCCTGGCGCCACTGCAACAAGCGCTAGATCATTCCTTTGTCTATAAATACAGAGCCTCCTACAACATGAAAGAGGTCCGCCAACTCAGTCTAAAAATCCTATTATTCGACATACAGAGCTCGTAGGCTCTCTAGACCCTAGTCTCCTTAGGTTTTCCAAACCCTAGCCTCCATACACAAACCCTAGCCTCCTATACACTCACATACACTTCTATACACTCATACACTAGCCTCCAAAGCCTCCTTTGAAAATTGAAGAAAAACTCTTGAAGACTGAAGTGAAGACGGAAGCAAGACGAGCAAAGTAAAGCACGCGAAGCTAAGCAAAATAAAAAAGACACAAGGTAGGCTTTCTCTTTAAGTTTATGCATCTTCCCCCTCTCTTCTCTCTCCTAAACCACTTGGGTTTTCTTCTATTTTAGTCCCCCATCTTCTTCCTCGCCTTTCTTTGCATGCTTGAAACAAGGGAATTCCGGGTCCATGTGTAGCATTAGGCTATTGGAGAGTCACCATGTCAGGGGCTTTCTTTTAGTCTAACCGGAGACCATGTGGGTTTCGGCCCCCTTAATTATGTGGTGAAGCCTTTAACCTTGTATGTTCACAATTCTCTTTGCATTGTGCATATCATGATCTTGCATTCTTCCAAAATTCATTTTCAAACTCGTTTTCCAAAACTTGCATTAACATCGTCTTCAAACTTACATCAAATTCTTCTTTTTCAAAACTTATTTTCAAAATCACAATCCTACGGTGATTCTAGCATTTTCATGATTAGGGTTGCTTTAGGAAAGTGTTACATTTAAAGTGACCAATATGGTCCATATTTTCAAAACATTGTTGTTTTCAAAACCACTATCTTAAAGTGGTTCTAACTTTCTTATGGTTAGAATTGCTTTAGGAAAGTGAGATACTTTTATACTTTCTAAAAACTCTCTTTTCAAATCTCTCCTTCTAAAAACCTCTCTTTCAACATACTTTCTAAAAACTCTCTCCAATCTCCTTTCCAAAATTGTTTTTCAAAAACTCCTTTCCAACAATCTTCTTCCAAAAACATCTTTCCTAAAAGCTCCTTTCCAAAAACGCTTCCCTCAAAGTTCACTCTCTAAAGACGTTCCTTACGTTTCCTTCCTAAACAACTCTTCCCAAAAATCTCTTTCTAAAAACTTCTCACTAGGATTTCTTTCCAAAAACTCTCTTTTCAAAATTCACTTTCTAAAAACTCCTCTCTAGGATTTCTTTCCAAAAATCCTTCTTTCCAACAAACTCACTTTCCAAAAACTCTTTTCTTAGAGCCTAAGTTAAATCCTAGAACCTACGATTAGGAAACCCTAATTTTCCTTCCCAAAAACATGATTTTCAATCCCTTATTTTGGCCTCAAAACCTCTTGTTTTCTACATCAAAACTATATATATATTTCCAAAACCTCTTTTCTACATCAAAACTGTAGTCTTCCCAAAACTAGAATTTCCAAAACTCCATCTTTCCAAATCCATGCCAAATCCCATCTCCCCTTTATGAAGCCAAATCTAATCTTCTCTTTAGGAAACTAGATCCAATCCTCTGTTTTTGGAAACAAAATCAAAACATCTTTATTTAGAAACAAAATCCAATCCCTTGTTTTAGGACATAGGACTCTCAATCCTTCCAAACCCAAATCTTTCCTAATTCAACTACTTCCAAATCTAGTACTTTCCTAAACCTTAAGTTTCCTAAACTTAAACTTTTAAATCTTTCCTTAAACATTAAGCTTTTAAACCTTTCTTAATTCCATTCCTTTCTAAATCTAAGTTTTCAAACCCTTTTTAAACTCAAAACCTTTCCTAATTTCAAGAATTTCTAAAACTCAAACTTTAAATCTTTCTAAAATTCTAAACTTCCAATCTTTCCAAATCTAAAACTCTCTAAATTCAAAATTTTCTAAATTCTAAACTTTTCAACTTTCAAAACTTTTCTATTTCTGAACATTCTAAATTCAAAGCTTTCCAATTTCGAAACTTTCTTAAAACGAAATGTTTCCTATTTCAAAACTTTCTTAATCCAACACTTTCCTAAATTGAAACTTTCTTAAAATGAAACTTTCCTAATTTAAAAACTTTTCTAATTCGAAAACTTTCCAAAAATGACACTTTCCTATTTTGAAACTTTCCTAGATCGGACCTTTCCTAATTCAAACCCTTCCTAAATCCAATCTTTTTCCAATATTCCAAGTCCAACATTCGAGTCAAGTCTTTCTTAATCTCGAGTCCTTTCTAAATCCTACCTTCCTAGGTCTAGGGTCTCTATTCTTCCATTTCAAATTCCAATCTTCTATTCCAAAAGGATACGTAAACAACCCTCATGAGTGCGGTCACAACCTTTTTCAAATCTCCAATTCCATAATCTATTTCAAACTTCCAAATTCCAAATTTCTATTTCCAAATCTATATTTCTAATTTCTAAAACTTTTCAATTTCAAATCTATCTTTTCAATTTCTTTTCAAATCTATCTCCAAATCTATTTTTCAACTCTCTTTTTCTATTGTATTTGCATATCATGCATCATGATAGTTTTTAAGCATTCTTTTTCTAAAGTGGATAGGATTGAACATTTGATAGTTGAAGACTCTCATAGGTGAATTTAGGATAAATAGACATGTAGGTACCGCAAGGGCGAGGTAGGGTGATGACTTAGTGCGTCTTCCCTACACGTAACTAACGTCCGAACCTAGAATCACTGTTTTCAAAGACCAAAATGGAGTTTATTTTCAAAAAGGGCCAAAATGTTTTCTAAAGGTTGCCAAACAACCTGTTTTCTTAAAAACCCTCTCTTAAGGTAGTATTTTCAAAATCGTTTTCAAAAACCCTAAGTGTGATCCTCGGATTGTGCTTAGTTTTTAGGTAACTTAACTCACCTTAATCAAGTTAGGTGGTGACTCTAAATATTTTCCAAAAGCCCTTTATTCTAACCAATTTTCAATTCAAACATAGTCGCATTCATTCTTCTATGAAGGTGAGTTCTAATGAGAGAGTACAGTGTTTTTCTCGCTTGTGTGTGTATTGCTCGAGTGCGAAAAATCTGGGCGCGACACCATAGACTCAACAAATTGCTTCAGTTGTGGAGTCAATGATGAATAGAAAGTATTTATGATATGCCAATTGGTGAAACCATGATGTGGACAAGCACTCAACAAATCTTTGAATCTCTTCCAACATTGGAAGAACGATTTACTAGACATAGGGGCAAATTGAGAGATTTGGTGACAAATTGCCTCAGTTTTATGCTCAGGGAAGAATTTTTTCAAGAATTCGGTTTGAAGATCTTGCCAAGAATGAATAGACCTAGGCCTTAATGAATTGAACCATGTCTTGGCCTTGTCTTTGAGAAAAAATGGAAAAAGTTTTAAAAGTACCATTTCCCTTGGGTAAGAATTATCAAAGAACATAAAACATAGAACATAGATCCTCGAAATCTTTTATGTGCTGATATGATTTTTCAGAATCCAAACCATGGAATGGATTTATCAGCTGGATCATTCCCGGTTTTAAAGTAATCATTGCGTGATGCGAAGGAAGAACAATGCAAGAGGTATGCCTTTACCTAGCAAGATTTAGAAAATCTCTAAGAGACCTATGGACAGGATCACCATGTACACTCCCACCTTCAGGTCCATTATTTGGATTTGACAGGCTGGGATTCACAGGTGGTTGAGGATTAAATTCTTCCGCCATTGGGATAGAACTAGAATCTCGGTTAACTAACTGTGTGTTCAAAATAGGAGTCCTTAATGGGGAAAGAGTACGAAAGATGAAAGAAAAATCACTAGAAGAGTCAACGCTCACCAATCGTCCATGCACATTGTAAGCACCCTATTTTTGCCCGCTCGGCAATCTCCGGCCCAACTGGGACCGGTTTCCGACATCACAACACAAGCAGGCTCAAGACGGGCCTTTCAATATCCAATCCAGTCAACTGGACGCTTTTCGGGTCCACAAGGATCCGCTGCAGCCTTAAGCACCATTGTTCCAGGCAGCTTTCCGGACTGGGCGGTCTCGGAAACCAACGCCATCCAGGTAATTCCCTGGGGTCGGGCGATCTCGGGGACCAACACCTCATCAAAAGATTTCAGACGGTTCACTTCTGGCGCCTACTAGCCCGCCAATGTAGAATGTCCATCATTTGGTAGTTCTCTGAGACCAGGCGTTCTCAAGGACCAACACCACCCCTTCCAGGTAGCTTTCTGGGACCAGGCGTTCTCAGGAACCAACACCACTCTTACAGGTAGTTCTCTAAGACCAAGCATTCTTAGGGACCAACACTGCACAGGTAGCTTTCCGAGACTGGGCAGTCTCGGGAACCAACACCTAGGTCAACACCGGCACCTGCTAGCCTGACTCGGTAAAAAATGACTAAATCTGCCCCTTGGGCCTCCAGGCACGTTTTGGAAAAGTTTAAAATCCCTCAAAACGATAAGTCCATCCTTCCAAAATGTTGTCAAACCATCAGGCATACCCCGCACGCCATTTGGTCCAAATCCGGTCCTATTCCGGCTCACTCTGGTCAAAATGACGATTTTGCCCTTGAACGCCTCAGCACGGCACAAACCCCGCTGAACGGCAAAAGACTCTCTCGAAACCATCCTTAAGTTTAATCTTAGGATTAACAGTTAGTTTTAGGTGCCCTAACTCGCCTTAATCAAGTTAGGTGACGACTCTTATTTTTCTGAAAAGCCCTTAGTCAAACCAATTTTCAAACCTAATCGCACTTGTCCTTCTAGGAGGACGAGTTCTAGTGACAGAGTTCCGTGCTTTAGGGTCTTTGAGCCGAAAGGACCTTGGACCTCATAAAAACCGGGGCGCGACAGCTGGCGACTCTGCTGGGGACACTTAGAGGGTTAGGCCATTAGCATGTCTCTTCACCCTTCACTCACCTAGAATCTCTGGTTACTTTGTCCAGTATTATCCACCCTTCAAATTTTTTAAGTTTCCAAAACAAATCCTTATTTTTCAAAATGATTTTCAAATAAGTGTCATCACTTACATTCATTGCCTACAATCATGCTTTTGCATTTACTATCTATTTTATCTTGCATTGAGTTTGTCGAAAAGTTACTAACTCTTTGCATTTTTCTTTTGTAGGTGAACCTTTGTTCACATTTTTATTTTATGTGTTATTTATTGTCATGTATGTGATGAATGGACAGGATGTGATGTGTGTTGTTGGGTCCTTTCCTCCATTTTTTGAAAATTTCTCACACACTTGGTGCGCTCACTTGCATTTGCATCTTACATGTATTACCTGGTTACTACCCTTCTAGATAGAGGGGGGAAAAGTATATTGACTGTGGGCGGATGCTGTGTCAGTTTCTTAGCCTACGGTCTCTTGATAGTTCCCCCGCTCGAACCACCAACCAAAGATGGAGTTCACCCTTTTGGGGTGGACGCCGGAGGTTTGAAGGTTCGGGAACCGAGCTTTTTAGGAAGCATTAGTAAACCCCCAACCTCATGCTCATGTAGCACCCCATGCATAGTCGAACCTCTGCCGGATTTAGGACACGCGCGTCAATTTCAAAATGAAGGAGGAAAGGGCGACCACTTTATTGTTCCTTATAAATTTTGCTTAATCCTTGCTATTGTGCTATCTAATTATTGCTGCTTCCATGTACATGCATCATAACTGCTCATGCATTAGAACTCACTTCAAGACAAGAGTTCTCAAAGTAACTCAAGTCATTGCATCTTCATGCATCCAATCAACTCTTAGAGAAAGGCTCAAAGACCTTCTCGCTCAACTTAAGCCAACCTAAAACTCCTAAGGGTACCACGATACCCTAAGGATTCATGGCATGCATCAAAGACATCTCATAAAGAGGGGCCCTAATCCCTCTTCGCTCATGGAGATAAGGTTGCCAAGAAGACAAGGGAGCAATTCAAATCAAGGGCTCCTACCAACAAAGCAGATTCGGAGACTCAAGAGTTAGTTTAGGATCCCATAATGTAAACGTAGAAATAGGTGGAAATCCCAAGAAGAATGTTCCCCCTCACCATTTCTATGTACTTTTGAGAAAATTCTATGTACCAAAAAGAATTCATCTTAATAAAATCATCCTTATTATCGAATAAATGAATGAACCTACGAATGGATGAATAAACAGGGGTAGCTATAGTATTTACATGCGGGGGCAATCCCTTATCTCCAGACATGAGCCAAAGCATTATGCTTAGTTCCCCTAAAAAAGTAGGGGCATCCTTAGGTCATGCGTTGCATAAAACTTTTTCAAATCAAGAACCTAACTTGCAATTTTTTGCTTTGTTTTTTTTTTTTTATTTTCTTTTCCTCCCCCCATCTCATCAAAAGACTAGCCATAACTTTGGTGAGACTGCTTGCATTATAGGTCACCATTGCTCCAAGGAAAGGAAGAAGAGGAACACGAGTGACCCCTATCCTTTGAACACCAGTCCGTACTCGACAAAGAACAGCACAAATGTCTAGCGAAGGCAATACTCCCGATCAACAAAACAGTTCAGTGACACGTGAAGAAGTGAATGAAATGAAGGCAAAGATAGACGAAATGTTCAAACTCATTCAACTAATGGCCTTCAAAGGGCCCGCCATGAACCCTTCGGCATCCACATCCTATCCTAAGGAAACTGAAGCAATTCCACCAAGGGTCGTCTTGCGAACTGACGGTACAAAAAAGAGCAAGGAGATCCCTAAAGTAGTACAAATCGAGGAAGGAGAGGAGGACAACCCTGAAACCATCTTGCTAACTACCACTTCAAAAAAGGAAGGCCCAAACCCTCTCGATCTCAAAATACAAGGCTTGGAGGAGTCCCTGCGTAGCCTCCAAGGTTATGACACCTTCGGTGGAATGGCTTATGATGAACTCTGCTTCTTCCTTGATCATCCAAGGCCGCCCAAGTTCAAAATGCCCGACTTTCAGAAATATGACGGAAGCGGGGACCCCGTAGCACACTTGAGGTTGTACGCTGGGGCGCTAAGCGGACATGGGAACGACCACAAACTTCTGATGCAATTGTTTCAACATAGCCTAACTGGGCCTGCTTTGCAATGGTTTGCTCGCTTGGACTTGAGGAAAATAACAACCTGGAATGAGTTAGTCGTAGCTTTCCGATCTCAATATCGGTATAACAGTGACTTGACTGTAGACAGATGCGCTTTGATGATAATGACTCAAGGCGAAAAGGAAAGCTTCAAAAACTATGCTTTGAGATGGAGGGAGGCGGCTGCACAAGTTAACCCCCCACTGCTGGAGAAAGAATACGTACAGTTGTTCGTGAATACCTTCCAAGGGCTGTACTATGAGCGCCTGTGCTTAAGTGTCGGAAAGAGCTTTTCGGAATTGATAATGCAAGGGGAAATGATTAAGAGTGGGTTGAAAACTGGCAGAATCACTGACCCCTATGCCATGGCAAGCGAGGGATTTGCGAACACGGCCAAGAAGGTGGCAACCACTCGGGGCACGAGCAAGAAAGAGGGAGAAGTGTCTGCCATCCTACCTACACAGCAACAACCATATTACCCCCAATACCAAGCTCGACCTTCACCACCCGCTCCCATCATCAATATCCCCGTTGCTGCTACCAAGCACCCCCAACTGGACCTGTTGCAACCCGACCATACTTCAACCCCAACAAGAACAACAATCGATGGAACCGAGAGTTCACACGTTTGGCATGCACCCAGACAAATGCCTATCATGAGCTCCTCAAGGCCAAGCACATAAATCCCATTCCCCCGTGGCCATTGCCAAGCCCACTGTCGCCAACTTTCAACCCTGCCCTTACCTGTGAGTACCATTATCGGGGACAGGGGCATGACACAGAATCCTGTTTCTCCTTGAAGCATAAGATTCAAGACCTCATTGATAACAAGGTCATCAACACCCAAGAAACAAAGACGGTCCCCGCGCTTTTGAAGATTAATAAAATTTGTATGCGATTTTTGTACTTTTTCAATCATTCGGTATTTTCTACGAAAATCAACGAGTGTTTGATTCCCTAAAACTTGACATTCGTGGTGAATCAACAGGTTGCAGGACGACTCTTAATCCGGTATTCATGGTGAATCAACGGATTAGGGTTGGTTACCTTGTTCTTGCGATCCTACTGCATCATCAATGCTCGTGGAGCACCACATAACTTTGCTCCTCATATCATAATACCTGTAGATTCTGTCTGTTAGGTGAGATATTTTGACATCTCATCTAGTAAGAGGCTTACATGCATTGTAAGATGATATAATAAGGCCACATGGTTCTCTAGAACCATTCAATAACTTTTCATTAAGATGTTGAATTGCCCCAAAATATGGAGGAAGCCGCCAGAGTAGAGGGTAAGAGTTGTGCATCCACAAAAATCAATGTCACACAAAGTTCTAAAGAGAGAAGAGTAGCAAATGACTTCTGAAATAAAAAAAAGGATTTTTTTTTTCTTTTCAAAATAGTAGGAAGGAATTCATTGATAGGAAAACAAAATCATACATCTAATGATATACAACATAATTATTAGATTAACTGTAGTTCTTTCATTTTCAATTAAACCAGTTACAATTTTGACTCCTAATTTTTGAAATATCACTAGTACATCATTTTAATTTGATGAATTTTTATATAAATTTTATGAGAACGGAGTTCTCCTAAAAAAATGGATAGACCATATCTTTATCCTTCTTAAGTCCTGCCTCCGTGGTAAAGCAGTGTTTCAAAGGAAGAACTTTACATCTGACCCAAAAATGTACCCCCTACCCCCTAATTTGCCTAGTCCATGTAACACACGCTCATTATATTCCCACGATATATCATTGCAAAAAAAAAAAAAAAAAAAGTTGTGTATGACAAACCGATTTTCAATTAATTCTAATGTGTTACAACCCAACAGAAAAAGTGAAAAAACAAAGGTTTTATTTACTTAATTAATTTTATTTTTTTCACGCACAACAAGAACATTTATATTAGGGGGTGGGGGCATGCAATGTTTGTACCTCGCATATGAGTGGAGCTATTGTGCTAAAAATAAATAAATAAATAATACGAGTGGGGTAGTCCCTAGTCCCAAGCTCCCAACCACTGTGGAAACCCCTGTGCACATAAATAAACACTTCACTGAAAGAGTCGTACTTGTATTGATATGACTGTAACCCAACGTCTGTTCTCCATTTTCATGGTTTCTTTACTTTATTTTTTATGATAGAGTATATGGGCAAACTTGAACGTATCACAATTAATTTTAAACTTTGTGTAGTTTTCTCGTTTCACATAAACTAGGTAATTATCAAATCAAATATTTTAATGTGACTCCAATGAGTTGGTAGCAACTACAAGGTTCCCCAAGCCCCAAAGGTTAATAGCATATAAGAAGTTCAAACTTAAAACTTTGGAGAGGCAGACCCTTAAATTTCAAGACTTGATCACCATGACCAACCTCTTGGGTTTCACTTTCGTGGTTTAACTAGCATTTGTAATGTTCCATAAAAATAAAAACAAATAGCTAACTAAACAATTGGAAATTGCGGCTGAGAATGACTTGATCCAGTAATAATATGAGCCCCTAATAATATGGGGTTTGGGGTATGAACAAATGGTTTGGGGCAAGTTACAAGAAAGAAAATAAACCCCGAAATGGGTTTGGATCGAGGTATGACTTAGGTCAAGCTACCCTCTTATATGGTGAGATTTCTTAAATATCCTTATTATACCTTAATAGTACAATATGTCATTTGTATAAAGAAGTTAATATTAGAATTTTAACATTACTTTTTGTCTTTCGGGATTTAGCTTTTCTTTCTCACTTTTATATTTTGTTTATTGTTGTATTATATGTGTTAATTTTTTTTGGAGAATTATTTTTGTTTGAAAATTTTACGTCAGTTTAACCGGTCCCGACTTGTCCAAACCTGATTAGTTTAAGTGGAATGAAGATGTATTAGAGAGATTCAATCCGTCGCGAGTTTGGGGGCAGAGTACAAGGAGTGATTTTTCTATTAACAACGGGATAGAGTTCAACTTAACTTGACCCTTACCCTTCTCGTTACCACCCTACTCCCCGTATTCAAATTTTGTCCTAAAATAATATTGCAGAAAATTGTCACAACTGGAGATAAAAGGGTTCCTATCAATCGATGTACTTCCCTTTATAGGGATCATATCTTCCACAGTTGTAGTTTTCTACAAAAGTTCTGTTTTTTCTTTTTTTTTACTTGGTTGATATATCTCCTTTTCTCTTAAGCACAGTTTTATTAGATAGAAGTACATGACCGAACATATATGGGAGCCAAAACCAAGGCCCTTTTGATGCACTCTTCTCCCTTTTCAATGGGTACATTCTAATTTTATGCTAATATAAAATTTGGTGAGGGAACAGAAAATGAAATGAAATTACTTGTACTTGTCTAATTTTATGGGAAATCAAACAATAAAAATGACTATTTTGACAAATGCCTCTTCATATTTCTCATTTTTCTTTGCCCAGCCAAACACAAGCCAAATAAAATAAATAAATAAATAAGAAGCTTTTTCTCCTTCATTTTTATTTTTTTGTTCATTTCTTTTTCTTTTTCCTTGTTAAATTTGAGATCCAAACACAGCCTTAAAGTTATTGCCTCTTCAAAGCCCACGTACAGCCTAAAAAGGCAACCAAAAACTCTCCCCCATAACCCCTGCTCAGAGATTTATGCTTGAAAGGCAATCCAGTTCTGGTTGACCCTACTAGTCCAGTAGCCAATTTTTATGCTTAAAAAGTCTGAAGCAATGATTTAGAATCCAAATTAAATTCCCCTCATTGTTAGGACAGAGACTCCTCTTTTTAACAAGGGTGCTCGATCAATCCCTTATGCATGCGAAGGTTGATGAATTCTCCTCCTTGTTAACATTTTGGTTCATGAGACAATTGTATTGGAACTCATGGTCACACAAATGTTTTTTTGACTTTTTTACTTTTATAAATTAAGATAAGCAAAAATAATAATAAGAATAAACAAAAGCCAAAAAAGAAAAAAAAAATTGACTTTTTGACTTATAAGCCAAAAAAAAAGGCAAACGAAGGTGTACCTGACACCAAGGGGAAGTCTGCAAATTTAAGAGTGAAGACTATGTCGTCATGCAGAAAAATGCTTCCCAAGCTTGAAAAATGTCCCCCACACAGCCCTTTCCTTGAGTCTCTGAGTCACTCCAAATTCTGTCGAGTCAAGTCACCACCATTGCTAAATGAATGGTTAGTATCATCACGCATTGTTAGTATCCGCAAATGTCGCCACAGGCTTCTAAATAAACTGGGCAGACCGGCATAAGACATCTGTGGAAAAAACCTAAGGAAATCATGTCCGGCAAGTGAAATAGTCCCAATCAGAGATTTATTTTTGCAAGGCGGTCCCTTCTTGGTTGGCACACTGGTTCAATGGTCAAATATTTACGCCTGAAAAGTCCCAAGCAATGACTTGGATTCCGAATGACGTGTTGGAACTGTAGATAATATAAAGTCTTGCTATGAACGGACGACGCTTCAATGAAGAGCTTCAAGAATGATGCGGATCGTATAGCTGACGAGTACTTGGAGACGCGGAGGCGGCAATATACCCAGACCGGGGATCGGCAAACTTCAATTGATCGTAACTTTTGACTCGTAACTCCGTTTCGCCATTATAATATGTCGTTGAAAAGGTATTGACGAGCCGGAGAAAGGGAAAAATTACGAAATGATTTTACAGCCTAGGAAATAGCGAAAAAATGCCTCTAAGTGTCGTTTTGGCCTGTTTTGTTTTCTTTGGGCTTTTTTTTGCTTTGGGCCTTTGTTTTTTTTTAATTAATCCGGTTTGTCCCGGGCCTAGGGTTTCGTGTCGCATATTTATAGTCGCGTTGCGACTCTTTTCCGGCAGTTTTGAGGTTTAATAAAATTTGTGTGCGTTTTGCACTTTCCAATCATTCGGTATTTTCTACGAAAATCAACGAGTGTTTGATGCCCTAGAACCTAGCGTTCATGGTGAATCGATAGGTTGCAGGACGACTCTGAATCCGGTATTCGTGGTGAATCAACGGATTTGAGTGTATTATTTCGATCTTCAACAGCCGCTGCATCAAAGAAGAAGGCAAAAAAGGCACTCAGTTCAAATGACAGGACCTAGGGGCACTCATTATAACGGGATGGAGGTATTGCGTAAATTGATGGCTAAGGACAGAGGATCATTGAGGTGGGGGCATCGTCTTGACCTCAAAAACCATGAGTTGCTTGAGGTAATGTCGAGCTCACCGCCTTGGACTGGCTAGCACAGAGAATCTTAAGCTCATGGTTCCAAGGGCCACATATAACCCAGATATGCGTCAAGTTCGCCAATAAATAAACATGTTACTCCAAGGCTAAGCAAAGACGAAAAAGAAGAGGCGAAGCACTGCTTAAGTACAACTAAGAAGCTCCACTGCCATTTTTTCTCTATTTACAATCTGCTTTATCCTTTACCTCCAAACGACCCTATTGTCCATGCTGGTCCGTGAGCTTGTTGATTATGTAATAGAAACAAATCAAATGAGCATTGCATATCACATACACACATTTTTAATTACTGTTCTCTGCTTTGGATTGGCCAACTTGGATGGAGGCATGTTTGGGCATGGACATTTAATAGTACAAAGGCTAACAACTACATGACAGGACAAAAGCCTTAACAAAGTGAAAAGCTCAGAGAATGTCCAAATGAACTACCAATTGGGAGTAATAGTACTCAAGAAAAGAAAAAGATTAATTACCATATATAGACATCCTATTTTCCAGAGGAAACTATATGCTGGAATCTAGACATTGAAATTGTTTAATTTCTTGATCACCCCAATAACCATTGATGGAAACAAACCACGTTCAGTTTCTCTCGCCCCTCCTGCTATTCTGCCTTCTCGTTCTGTTTTGCGTCCTCCTTCCAAAAGTCTCGACAAACCATTCGTAATGCCTTGCGGTTAAGACTGTGCCCAATAACCAACCCAAGTATGAGTCCACTTCCATATCCCAACATTATGACAATCCAATCGATTATACTTGGGAACTCTCTATCTTTGTCTTGTTGAAAGGTTGAAGGTGGCGGTGGAGATGCCTCTGAATTTCCACATTTCTTTGACAGAGGGACTCCACACAGTCCTAAATTCCCCTCAAATGAATTGTTCTCAAATGTATCAAATTGTGCCCCTCGAGGTATAGGCCTTGTAAGATGGTTACAATAAACATCAAAGACTGCAAGGAATGTGAGTTGCGTAAGTTGCTGAGGAATCATCTCTGAAAGCATGTTATGTGATAGGTCCATTGATTCCAGATTCGTTAGGTTACCCAAGGATGATGGGATTTGACCAATAAGTTCATTGTTGGAAAGGTTGAGCAATTGAAGCCCCTTGAAATTTCCCATTGATTCTGGAATATCCCCTTGGAATTCATTGCTTGACAGATCAATGGCTATAAAGGCACTTTGGACCTTCTCGTATATCATTTGTGTGCCTTTGTTAGCGATTGTGATTGAATAATCATATGAGCAACTGAAGCTGATCTGGACACTTTGACTATCGTGCTCTGACATTTCAGAACTTGAATTTAGCTGCATATATGTTAAACTACTGTCCACATGGACCATTTTCATTGCCATAAACTTTTGGAAGTATTCTGACGACAAGTCACCCGAGAAACCATTGTGAGAGAGGTCAGTGATGCACAACTTTGGAAACTCAGGATCATTGGTAATACGATTCTTAACGGCTCCATGGAAATTGTTATATCGCAAAATAAGGACCTGTAACTCAGGAAGAGCTCTCAATCAGATAGGGAAAGTATCAACTATTTGATTATTTCCAAGAGCCAGAATCTCGAGCTGGGTTCAACTTAGCAACGATCTTGGTACCTGCCCCTGTAATTGATTATGACTCAAATTAAACATCTTCAATTTGCTGCTGCCCCTCGTGAACATTTCAGCAACAGTGCCTTGGAAACTGTTGCCACTTAGATTTAGCAATAACAAAGAACCAGTAATAGTTGCCAAACATTGGGGAATTGTGCCACGGAAGTTGTTATTAGACAAATGAAGTGCAGAAAGAAAACTATTATTGCGGACTGCTGGTGGGATTTCTCCATTCAACATGTTGCTAGTTACATCATAGAACAGAAAGAAAACCTTTATATTTTGTTTATTGTTGTATTATTTGTGTTAATTTTTTTTGCAGAATTATTTTTGTTTGAAATTTTTATGTCGGTTTAACCGGTCTTGACCCGCCTGAACCTGATCAGTTTAAGTGGAATGAAGATGTATTAAAGAGATTCAATCTGTCGCAAGTTTGGGGTAGAGTACAGGGAGTGATTTTTCTATTAACCACGAAATAGAGTTCAGCTTAACTCGGCCCTTACCCTTCTCGTTACACCCTACTTCCCTTATTCAAATTTTGTCCTGAAATAATATTGCAGAGAATTGTAACAAATGGACATAAAAGGGTTCCTAATAATGCATGTACTTCCCTTTATAGGGATCATATCTTCCACAGTTGTGGTTTTCTACAAAAGTTCTATTTTATTTTATTTGGTTGATAGATCTCCTTTTATTTTAAGCACAATTTTATTAGATAAAAGTATATGACCGAACATATATGGGAGCCAACGCTAAGGTTCTTTTGATGAACTCTCCTCCCTTTTCAATTGGTACATTCTAATTTTATGCTAAATCTAAAATTTGGTGAGGGAAAAGAAAAAGAAAATTGAAATGAAATTACCTGTACTTTGTAATTTTTATGGGAAATAAAACAATAAAAATGACTTTTTTGACAAACGCCTTTTCATATTTCTCATTTTCTTTGCCCAACCAAACACAAGCCAAAAAAAAGAGAAAAAGCTTTTCTCCTTCATTTTTATTTTTTTGTTCAATTCTTTTTCTTTTCCCTTGTTAAATTTGAGATCCAAAGAGTCTTAAAGTTACTGCCTCTTCAAGGCCCATGTACAGCCTTAAAAGGCAACCAAAAACTCTCCCCAATAACCCCTGCTCAGAGATTTATGCTTGAAAGGCAGTCCAGTTCTGGTTGACCCCACTAGTTCAGTAGCCAATTTTTATGCTTAAAAAGTCTGAAGCAATGATTTAGAATCCAAATTAAATTATCCTCATAGTTAGGACAGAGTCTCCTCTTTTTAACAAGGGTGCTCGATCGATCCCTTATGCATGCGAAGGTTGATGAATTCTCCTCCTTGTTAACATTTTGGTTCATGAGACAATTGTATTGGAACTCATGGTCACACAAACGATTTTTTGACTTTTTTACTTTTATAAATTAAGATAAGCAAAAATAATAATAATAATAATAATAAACAAAAGACAAAAAAGCAAAAAAAAAAAAAAATTGACTTTTTGACTTATAAGCCAAAAAAAAAAAAAAGGCAAACGGAGGTGTACCTGACACCAAGGGGAAGTCTGCAAATTTAAGAGTGAAGACTATGTCCTTTTGCAGAAAAATGCTTCCCAAGCTTGAAAAATGTCCCCCACGCAGCCCTTTCCTTGAGTCTCTGAGTCCCTCCAAATTCCGTCAAGCCCAGTCACCACCATTGCCAATGAATGGTTAGTATCATCACGCATTGTTAGTATCCGCAAATGTACTCAATATCGCCACAGGCTTCTAAATAGACTGGGAAAACCGGCGTAAGACTTCTGTGAAAAAAACCAAAGGAAATCATGTCCCGCAAGTGAATAGTCCCAATCAGAGATTTATTTTTGAAAGGCGGTCCAGTCTTGGTTGGCACACTGGTTCAATGGTCAAATATTTATGCCTGAAAAGTCCCAAGCAATGACTTAGATTCCGAATGACGTGTAGGAACTGTAGATAATATAAAGTCTTGCTTTGAATGGACGACGCTTCAATGAAGACCCTTCAAGAAGAAGGAAAACCGGCACCCAGGTCGAATGACAGGACCCAAGGCACCCATTACAATGAGACGGAGGTATCGCGTAATTTGGTGGCTAAGGATAGAGGAACGTTTAGGTCGCGGCATTGCCTCGACCTCAAGAACAATTAGTTGCTTGAGGGGATGTCGAGCTCATCGCCTCGGCCTGGCGTGCACAAAGAATCTTGAGCTCATGGTCCCAAGGGCCACATGTCACCCAGATATGTGTCAAGTACACCAATAAATAGACATGTTACTCCAAGGGTAAGCAAGGACAAGAGAGAAAAGGCGAAGCCCCCGCTTAAATACAACTAAGAAGCTCTATTGCCATTCATCCTCTGTTTACAATCTGCTCTGCTTTTTACCTCCAAACGACCTTACTGTCCATGCTGGTCCATGAGCTTGTTGATTACGTTATAGAAACAAATCAAATAAGCATTGCATTGCACATACACACATTTTTAATTATTGTTCTCTGCTTTGAATTGGCCAACTTAGATGGAGGCATGTTTTGGCATGGACATTTAATAGTACAAAAGCTAACAACTGCAAGACAAGACAAAAGCCTTAACAAAGTGAAAAGCTCAGTGAATGTCCAAATGAACTACCAATTGGGAGTAATAGTACTCAAGAAAAGAAAAAGATTAAATACCATATATAGACATCCTATTTTCCAGAGGAAACTATATGCTAGAATCTGGACATTGAAATTGTTTAATTTCTTGATCACCCCAGTAACCATTGAAGGAAACAAACCATGTTCAGATTCTCTCGCCCCTCCTTCTATTCTGCCTTCTCTTTCTTTGTTGCCTCCTCTTTCCAAAAGTCTCAACAAACCATTCATGATGCCTTGCGGTTAGACTGTGCCCAATAACCAACCCAACTATGAGTCCACTTCCATATCCCAACATTATGACAATCCAATCGATTATACTTGGGAACTCTCTTTGTCTTATTGAAAGGTTGAAGGTGGAGGTGGAGATGCCTCTGAATTTCCACATTTCTTTGACAAAGGGACTCCACACAGTCCTAAATTCCCCTCAAATGAATTGTTCTCAAATGTATCAAATTGTGCCCCTCGAGGTATAGGCCTTGTAAGATGGTTACGAGAAACATCAAAGACTGCAAGGAATGTGAGTTGGGTAAGTTGCTGAAGAATCATCTCTGAAAGCATGTTATGTGATAGGTCCATTGATTCTAGATTCGTTAGGTTACCCAAGGATGATGGGATTTGACCAAGAAGTTCATTGTTGGAAAGGTTAAGCAATTGAAGCCCTTGAAATTTCCCACTGATTTTGGAATATCCCCTTTGATTTCGTTAATTGACAAATCAATGGCTACGAAGGCACTTTGGACATTCTCGTATAGCACTTGTGTGCCTTTGTTAGCGATTGTGATTGAATGATCATATGAGTAACTGAGCTGATCTTTACACTTTGAGTATCATGCTCTGACGTTTCAGAACTTGAATTTAGTTGCATATATGTTAAACTGATGTCCACATGGAGCATTTTCATTGCCATAAACTTTTGGAAGTATTCTGATGGCAAGTCACCCGAGAAACTATTATGAGAGAGGTCAATGATGCGCGACTTCGGAAACTCGGGATCATTGGTAATACGATTCTTAATGGCTCCATGGAATTTGTTATATCGCAAAACAAGGACCTGTAACTCAGGAAGAGCTCCCAACCAGATAAGGAAAGTATCAACTATTTGATTATTTCCAAGAGCCAGAATCTCGAGCTGGGTACAATTTAGCAACGATCTTGGTACCTGCCCCTGTAATTGATTATGACTCAAATCAAACATCTTCAATTTGATGCTGCCCCTCATGAACATTTCAGAAACAGTGCCTTGGAAACTGTTGCCACTTAGATTTGGCAATAACAAAGAACCAGTAATAGTTGCCAAGCATTGGGGAATTGTGCCACGGAAGTTGTTATTAGACAAATGAACTGCAGAAAGAAACCTATTGTTGCATACTGTTGGTGGGATTTCTCCATTCAGCATGTTGCCAGTAACATCATAGAACTGGGTGGACTTTGGTGAAATTGGGTGTGATCCTTGCAGCCTGTTGTGACTATGATCCAAATCATTTAGATTTCTCCACGGAATGACAGCTGGATTCTGCTCAAAGCCTGTCAGAAAGTTGTGATTAAGGTCACAGAGTGTCATGGTTTCTCTATTCGAGTTCCACACCTAAGTTGGTATTTGGCCGTGAATTTCGTTGTTGGAAAGGCTTAACACGAATATTTCATCTTGGAACTTCAGGAAATATGGAAACTCCTTTAAGTTGCACGCTACCAGTCCTAAAAGATCGAGCTTTGGAAGGGAAGCATTGGTGTTGTTTTTGGTCAGCACTGTTAATTTGTTAAACGATAACTGTACTACTATGCCAAGAAATGAAGGTCTTGGAGCTTGAGAAAAATTTCTAGATCCACTGTACTACTCAAGTTATTCTTACTAAGATAAAGGAATTCAAGATGCTTGAGTTGATCGAATGAGCTTGGAATTAGGCCCCTCAGTTGATTGCTATCAAGACTGCTAGGATTTTTAGTATGCGTTAATTTTGTGGATAAAGACACATTGCTTGTAACCTTGTTTCAAGTTACATTTAGGTCAAAAAGTCTAAAATTCAAGTTTAAGTTACCAGAGTACAAGCTGTGCAAGCTGCTGTATAAGCCTTTAAAACATGTAGAGTTGAAATTTTGGAAGGCTATATCTCTTTGCTCAGGTGTCCGTTCAAGCTTCATAATATATGGATTCCACATAACTTTTTTAGACAATTTGAATATGTAGAGAAACATGGCTTGAGTGAGCGATATGAAGTTTTATATGGATTTCATATGAAGTTCGCTTGAGCGATATGTGAAAATTCTCCAGAAACAAAAATTCAAAGAGCATTACTCCAAGTTTGCTTGAAGTTCACTCAAGCAATATGGCAATGTCAGGTCTGAATTGAACTCTAATCTTATCTAAATCATTCTAGAATTAAGGACTCTGAAGCCAGGCATTTACAACCAATCAAAAGGTAGTTCCAGCCTATTTTTTGTGGAGTCTTAGAGATACTACACGTGTGTAGGGAATTATACGTATTCCATATTATGAAATTTAGAAAAGATTGATACAAGAGAGAAGAACAGACTGTGGGTACTACAATTCAGATCTTGATGAAGTAATCATACATGAGTTGTTGAGCATACTGAGTTCCTTCACAAGAGTACTAAACTGAAGAACACAGTTGCGAGATCGTCTTGATAGATTCTAAGGACGAGGAAGAACACCATGGTGATTCACTATTGAGGTTGAAGCTAGGCAGAACAGAAACTCGAGGTGTTGAGCAAGTAATTTTAAGTCAAAGTTCGTGGGGATTCGAAGGGCAATTGTGGAGATTCAATTGTTATGGTTGTAAGTCATACTTGTGTAACTTGTTCATTATAATGTTTGGCCTGCTGAACGTGGTTTTTTCCCAACTTGAGTTTTCAGGAGAAAAACTTGTGTCATTTTACTTTATCGCTTGATATTACTATTGTGTGATATATGCATGTGAATGATCGATTACTTAGGTAAAGAGAACTAGGCAAATAGGTGATCAAAAGTCTTAATCCATGAAACTAGAACTTTCAATTGGTATCATAGTGGGTCGCTCATAAATTTTTTATTCGAGCATGATCCTAATATTATGAATTTATGGATTTGTCGCGAGAGAATGCATCACTTGAAATTATAATTTTTGATGGCTTAAAATATGAGTATTGGAAGCTACGCATGAGAGTCTTTTTGAAATCTATTGATGAACATCTTTGGCTATCTGTTGTGCATGGTTGGAGTCCCCCTAAGATTGGGATAACCATGAATTAAAGAAGTTTATGTGGAATAGTAAGACTCTAAATTCTATCTTTAACGCTGTCACAACTGAAAATTTTGGTTATATGTCTATGTGTGGAACAGCTAAAGAAGCCTGAGATGCTCTTGAAATTACATACGAAAAGTCTTATAACGTCATATCATACACATCATATGCACATGAGCACATAAGTACATATTCTCATGATAATATTAAGGACCTAAGTAATTCTCATGAGTCAAATCAAAGTGACTCTGATAGTAATGATGAGAATATTCATTAGAAGTTTAATTAGTTATTTAAAGTGTGTCTTAAAGTAAAAAAGGCCAATGAGAGCTTGCATGAAGAAAGAGACACTCTAAAACAACATTTCAATGAATCTATTGTTCTCGTGAATAAATTGAAGTCTAATGAGGTCATTTTGGTGGAAAAGGTCTCTATGTTAGAAAATAAATTACATGCTTCTATTGAGACTAATAAGAGTCTAGAGGAGAAGGTATCTACACTTGAGTTTGATCTTGTTAAAGCAAATAATACTCTCAAGAAGATGATTGTAGGTTCTAAGAAGATCGAGGAAATCTAGAATGCTCAAAAGAGCACTTTCGATATGACTGGAATAGGGTATACAGAGAAAACTTCTTCATTTTCCCAACCGGTACAAAAGCCAAATTTGGTTAAGACTCAAGGTAAATCCCTTATGTACCGACATGCCACCATTGTGGTATTAAAGATCATATTCGGTCTTGCTGTCCTAGGTTGAAGACCAAACACGTGTCTCATAAACCAAATACCACACATGCACATAATTTAAGGCCAAACCTACAAGGTTTGTTCCTACATGCTATTATTGTGGTGTTAAAGGTCACATTAAGCCACATTGCCACAAATTGTGGAAGGCTTCTAGAACACATAGTTATGATCAACCAATAAATCAATTAGGAGGGTAGACAATCAAATTCATGCCCTTGTTAATAATTCTAGACTTTTAAATGATGAATGGAATTGACTTAGACAATGGTCAATGCCAAGGCAAGTTCCTAAAATTTTTTTTTAAAAAATACCTCAATGCGAAGGCTAAACATGGTACACAACTTAAGGTCCATGAAACAGTTAAAAAAATTAAAATTGTGGCTATTTGGGTTAGAAATTCTGATATAGAGACTCTGAGATGCCCTAAGAAATTTGTAGGGGAAAGCCTTGCTAAATGAAGGTAATTTTTGTCATAAGCTAGGATGTGTATCGTGTTTATCTTTTAATCCTAGTTCTATGATGTCTTTTGTATTTTTTTTTTGGTGATTTTGTCTATTTATTTTTACAAAAAAAAAAGTACAAATTTTGTTTTTATGACTTTGCAAATTTGAAGATTTCATGGCATTCATGTTAAGTATTATATGATGGTAATTATACAAAGTATTTTGTTAAACTGAACTAGTGTGCATCCTTAGGTCAAATTCTTTACTCGTTGTTTGAGTGATGATTTTCATGACTATGAACCTAGTGTAACTTGAGCACACTTGATGTTATTGATGTTGTTTGTCCGCATATGTGATCGCATATTTCTATGTGTCTTTCTTGATTATACTGATTAGCATATGCTAAATTGACCTATGATTAGCTTCCCATTTTCAATGTTGGTGATGCTTTTTACATCTTCCATCACCTTTGATTCTACCAATATTGAAACTCCCTCTTAGAAAAAAATAATCTCAATACAATTAAACCTTGGAAAGGGCTACCTTTGAGTTTTTGCGAAGCTACTATTGACTGAAATTAAAGCAATGTCTTTATGAATCAATAGAGAGGGCTGTCTACTCATTTGTGTGAAAGCCGTCATTGTTGTCTTTCAAAGTGCAATTTGGAGAGATAGGGTAAAAAAAATGATATGATATTGAAAGGAAGTTTTCGTTGTTATCCGTTTCAATATCCATTAAACATTAATGGGAGCTAATGTGGTTTGACTTCTAGTGATAATATTTAGAAATCAAATGTGGTGCAACCATTTATATCATAACTAGAATTTGAACAAGCGACGATATTCATTGAGTACACTCTATACACACTTGAAAATCTTTATGAACTTCATCATCTTGGAACAAATTGTTTTGAATCTTACTTTCGTTCATGCACTTAGTTCTTGTTTAATATTTATGAGCATAATTTGATTCAAATGACTTTATGCATGGACACCATTGAAGTTCCATAATTTGACTATATTAGGGGAGTCATTGGTTTTTAGAGTTCTTTACCCATGAGTTTCCCATGTTTATATTTGTATTTTAATCCTTTTCTTCCATGATTACTTTGTGTTTAAATTTGTCTTTGTCAATTCATGATAAAAATAGAGAGAGAGAATAAGATATATTGTGTTGAGTGAGAGTATATTAACTTGAGAGGGGGAATTGTGATATTGCTTGTGTTTGCGGTTACTACAGTTTTATATATTTTTCACACATGCATTTAACAAGGTTGTATTGTTTCTAGATGTGCAGTTACAAATTTCAAAATTCATCTGACTTCATTATATTGTATAACTCATTATTTCAGTTGATTAAGTTTATTGGGTTGGGATTTGTAATGATTTTGTTTAGGTATTTAAGTTTTGTCACGAAATTGCCAAAGAGAGAGATTGTTAGGATTTTTAGTATGAGTTAATTCAGTGGACAAAGACACTTTACTTGTAACCTTGTTTCAAGTTGCATTTGGGTCAAAAAGTCTAACATTCAAGTTCAAGTTTCTAGAGTATAAGTTGTCCAAGTTGTAGTACAAGCCTTTAAAACACGCAGAGTGGCACAATGAAGTTAGGTCCAAATTGAACTCTAATCTCATCTAAATTATTCTATAATTGAGAACTCTGAAGTCAGCTATTCACAGCCAATCAAAAGATAGTTTCAGCCTATTTTTTGTGGAGTCTTAGAGATGTTACAAGTGTGCAGGGAATTATATGTATTCCATATTTTTTAAATTTAAAAAAGATTGATACAAGAGAGAAGAACAGAGTGTGGGGAATACAATTTAGATCTTGGTAAAGTAATCATAGATGAGTAGCTGAGCATACAGAGTTCCTTCATCAGAGTACTAAATTGAAGAATACAGTTGCGAGATCATCTTGGTGGATTCTGAGAACGGGGAAGAACACCGTGGTGATTCGGTGTTGAGGTTGAAGCCAGGGAAAACAGAAACTCGAGGAGTCGAGCAAGTAATCTTAAATTGGAGTTCATGGGGATTTGAACGCCAATTATGGAGATTCAATTGTTATGGTTGTAAATCGTACTTGTGTAACTTGTTCATTATAGTGCTTGGCCCGCTGGACGTGGCTTTTTCCCAAGTTGGATTTCCACGAGAAAATATTCTCTTTACTTTATCGCTTAATATTATTGTTGTGTGATGTATGCATGTGAATGATCACTTAAGTAAAAAGAACTAGATAAGAATTCTTAGGCAAATAGGTAATCATTAGTCTTAATCCGTGAAACTAGAATTTTCAAAGACTTATAGGAGTTAATTGGGTGAGGTTCGTAAGCCAGGATGGGATTTGATTGACTAATTGGTTAAACTGAACGTCCAAATAAGAAAGCTGGGTAAGGTTTGAAAGAGATGGAGGGATGTCCCCCTGTAAATTCATAGTAGCAAGAGACAAATAAGAGAGTTTAGGTAGCCAGCCAAGTGCCAAAGACAGTTTCCGCGCACTGAAATCATTATAACCAAGTGATAAATAAGTTAGCTGTGAAAGGTTTTCCAAAGAGGAGGGAATTTGGCCTGAAAAATTGTTCATGCTAATGTCCAGAATTATAAGCTGGGTCAGATTACCTATTGAAGCAGGAAGTGTGCCAAAGAAATTGCAGTAGTTGAAATCTAAATAATTTAAGGATTTAAGATTACCAATAGAATCTGGTAGTTTACCTGAAAAACTGGTTCCATATAGTTTCAAAGCCTCGAGGGGACTACTATGCTGAAATTCTGGCAAATGACAGGAGAGATTAGTATTGTATCTCTCGCTTAGAATTTGTAACTTTGGTAACAGAAAAATGCCTATTGGGAATTCACCGTGCGTACCACAATCTCTGAGAAAAAGATCTGCCAGTGTAGAAAAATTTGCCAAGATGTCAGGTACTGCAGAATATATATTCACCTTCAAGAGGTAAAGTTCTTTCAGGTTGGTCAAGTTTTGAACAATGCTTTTCAAACTAGATTTCTCAAGTTTCAATAAACCTTGAGAAGAGAAGGGGTCAAAATTGAAAGAGAGATCAAGGGATGCTAAGTTGGACAGTTCTGAGATTTCTGAAGGGATTTGACCAAAAAAAAATGCAAACTGGGATAGGTTGAGACTTGTTAGCCTCTGAAGGTGTCCAATTCCAGATGGGATTTCAGATTAATTGAAGTCATTGTCTGCTCGGTTGAGCCTTTGAAGGTGAACAAGACTGAAGAGGCTGCTGTCGGAGTTGATAGAACCGTAGAGAAAGCTGCTACTGAGGTCAAGCCCAATCACATGACCAGTGATCTCATCACACTCGACGCCCTACCATGAGCAGCAATCACTATTTTCACCTTCCGGCTCCAATGATTCAAGTAGTAGTTTTGGATAAGCAGAAGGGTCACCTGCAGAAGCAAACTTGTCAATGATAAAGCTATGCTTGAACTGCAGCAAGGCTGAGTTCTCACCTTTATGGCACTGCGGCTGCATAGAATTAGAGGAAGAGTTAGTCCTCAAAACAATGAGATAAAAGGATAGCAAGCGCCCGAACATGGAAAGACACAAGGATGACTCCATAATCTCTAATCAATTTTCTTGGTTTAGCTACTTTGGATGAGAGAGCCCACATGGGAATGATGTGCTTTTATAGTTAGGATTCGACCCTCAGACATACGATTGTACTGGGCAAAGCCACTAGCGAGGATAATTTTTTTAATAGATAAAGCTATAAAAATAAAAAAATTTATACAGAATTTTCATACAGAATGATGTATTTTAATGACAGTCTTTTATTTTAAAACAAAACACCCATCATAATAGCTTTTAATTACAAAATTGCTATTATCACATCATTCTAGAAAATATTTCTGTATAAATTTTCTATAAGAATAACATTTTTCTTTTTCAATTCATCACAAAATGCTAGTATGCCTTGCGCGAACAGTCTATTGATTATATGCTTGCCTGATATGATGTTGAGTTGCTCCAAAATAAGGTTGGCAGAGAAGAGGATAAGAGAGTCATCATTCGTGCATCCACAAACTTCAATGATCACGCTAGCTTCTGTACAAGGAAGGAAGACCAGCAAATGAATTAGATCGAGTGCCACTACTAGTGAGGTCCGTGGAAAAATGATTTACACTGGAATTTGGATGCATGGAGAGTAAAATCCGGAGAAATGGCTAAAAAAACGCGAAATATACGGTTTAATTGGATTTTTGTTTTTAAAAAATACGGCAAAAAAAGTATACTTCTAAGAGTTAATATAATTATAAAAAAAAATTATATTTAATCATTTGACCATAACAACTATTGGAAAAGATGTCATAAGTGCTATATATATGACATTATACTAGTTATGATTTAAATGTCATGAGTTATACAAGTTTTTTTTTAACGATCAATAACGTCGAATGATTAGATTATAAAATAATTTCAATACCGTTGTGGGGTACAAGTTTATATCTGTTGAAATTATTTTCAAAATACATAATATATGTAGTAGTTTTGGGATTTTTTCATTTTGGTTTTTGATGCGGATCGTATAGCTGACGAGTACTTGGAGACGCGGAGGCGGCGATATACCCAGACCGGGGATCGGCAAACTTCAATTGATCGTAACTTTTGACTCGTAACTCCGTTTCGCCATTATAATATGTCGTTGAAAAGGTATTGACGAGCCGGAGAAAGGAAAAAATTACGAAATGATTTTCCGGCCTAGGAAATAGCGAAAAAATGCCTCTAAGTGTCGTTTTGGCCTGTTTTGTTTTCTTTGGGCTTTTTTTTGCTTTGGGCCTTTGTTTTTTTTTAATTAATCCGGTTTGTCCCGGGCCTAGGGTTTCGTGTCGCATATTTATAGTCGCGTTGCGACTCTTTTTCGGCAGTTTTTGACGTTTAATAAAATTTGTGTGCGTTTTGCACTTTCCAATCATTCGGTATTTTCTACGAAAATCAACGAGTGTTTGATGCCCTAGAACCTAGCGTTCGTGGTGAATCGATAGGTTGCAGGACGACTCTGAATCCGGTATTCGTGGGGAATCAACGAATTCGAGTGTATTATCTTGATCTTTAACAGCCGCTGCATCAGTTTTGACTAGCTTTGAAGAAAGTCTTTATTGCCTTATTAAATGAATCCCACATCGAAAAGTGAGAAGTTTTGTAAGGCATTTATAAATGCCAACAACTTTCTATGTATTGCTTTAGAGCAATGATTGGGTGTAGCACTCAAGTGTGAACATGTGTGCCAAGCCACATGTGCGCCACACGCACGTTTCGCGTGCAAGTCGCGTGGCGTAATGTAGCGCACTTGGCACTTGGCACTTGGCACTTGCGCGTGTGACGTGTTATCAAGACCATTGATTTTTGTCAATCATGATGATCAACGATCGGATGGCTAATACATAAGCAAAAAAGATTGTATGGTGAGAACCACACCTGATCATAGAGGTGTGATGTATGAACTGATCAAATAATAAATAGATGCGATCTACACCGTTAGATTAAGAAAGGGGCGATCCGACGGCTGTGTTTAAACCTGCAAGTGACTGTTAGAAATCAGTTATTATTTGAATTCTAATAGTCATGTCTGGTCCAAAAAGACACCAAAATGTCTATAAAAATATGGCAAATTCGTAGACAAAAATATATATATATATTTTTTCTACAACTTCTCTATATATTGAAAGGCAATACAATTTTTGATTTTTTTCTAGTTTTATTATTCATCATCTCTGAAGTCTGTTTCTACAGAAATAGACATTCAGATTTTTGGCAGACTTGATAATCAGAGGGTATTCGGGTCTGATTTCGTATGTGCAACACGCAGTCAGAATTACAGATTTTTTCTAGGCTCCATTGTATCCTGGAGGCGATTCGCCATTAACCCGGTACACACCAGATTCTGAGAATTGGTAGGGGCGAATATCATCTTAAGGAAAGCGATATTAATCGTGCCTTGGATGCGATTATTCATTTTCTTTTTTTTTTTTATAGATTTCTGAACTAACAAAATCTAGAGGTAAATTAAATTTTCATATATCATTTCACGAGGCTTACAAGTATGTACAACATTGAACTATCGTTTTTTCGATGCATGGAGCTTAAGATAACCCAAAGTTAGGAATTAAGTAATTGTTGGGTCTCAAACAGAGAGGGAAATCACCTAGTTCCGATTGCTATCTTCTCTTTTTGAGTTATTTCTTTTACGCAAGCTATCTTTTTCTGAGATTTATGTGATTTTTTAATTATTGTATTACCTTTTTCCTTTTTTGCTTTTTAAGGGGAATTATACTCTTAATATCTTCCATTCTTTGTTTTTTTGCTGAGTGAATATCTTCCATTCTTGATAAGGAATTATGTTTTATATTGTTTTGTTATGGAAAACATATCAAGGAAATTATATACATATACATATACATATACATATATATGCTATATAAATGTTTGTGTGTCTGGATGTTTCGGGAATGGAGAGTGACATCATCGCTGATCTCGAGTCTTTTGGGTCAACAATATAGTGCTTGTTTTCTCTAGTGGAGTCAGGAGTGTGCATTTCTGCTAGATATGATACAATCTTCCACTTAATTTTTTTTTTTTTGTTTCTTCATGAATCACGTTTCATACCTTCATTCTTTCTTAAAGGTGAGATGGATCCAATGTCCTGTCTAAGCTCGCCTATTATTTATTGAGTTTGAAATCTTTAATGAACAGGCTTGAAAATTGAGTTTAAAGTCGGTTCCGTCCAAAATATATATAAAATAATACATTTTTATATTTTTATATATTTATGTATTTAGATTTTATATTGTTTAACATTTTTTAAAGAAAAATTATTTATTAAAAATGTTTTATGTTAAATGCGTGGACTTGAGAATCAAAATTTTTGTTTTGGACGGGTTGTGATTTGGTTTTTTGGGTCTGATTAAAAATTTTTTTGTATAAGTTCAGCCTGTTCAATATTCACCCTTAAAATTTCTTTTCTAGTCTAGCCTCCTCCATTTTAACCCTTCTCAAGGAAAAGAGTGTCAACAAATTCCATATCCACACCCGGGTCAACTCGTGTCCACGTGCCTACTCACTCCAAAATTGTCGAACACTTTCTATGTTGTCAATTATTAGAAAGTTAACTTACTTTTACAGAAACGATGGGAATTGCTTAGCAGCAGGAGGAGCTGAACCCAGATTACCAAAACAGATGTACTAGTAAATCCAACCAGCATCTCTCTTCGATTTGGACATCTAGGTTAAATTGTCATTCATGTCATTTGATTTGTGTGATGGGAGCGTAGATATACAGGGGCGGAACGTATATGGCAAACCCCACCTTATTTGTAATCCTCATATATACACATAATATTTCAACAAAAAATTGTTCTATCAACACCTTCACAATTTAAAACAAGGCTCTAACTTAATGTAATATTAAAACTTTTATAAAATGGACAGTGGATCATATTTGTTTTTACATGTACAACCTAACCAAATAAAATCAATAGTGAATGGGGTTTCTATTGTGCATCAATCCAATAAAAAAATGTTTAGTACAAAGTTTTCATTTTAGGGTAAAAGAAAATTTTTGTGAATTCTCTTTTTCTCTATTAATTTTATAGATGAGCTCAATCTCCAAATTGAGCTCTTTTTAGTTGTATTCGTTTTTTGGTCTGTAGACTGCAAACGTTTTGGTGCTTTCTATATACCTTTGCCGTTAACAGAAAAAAAGAGTTGAAATGTACGAATTAAAGAACTGATTTATCATTTTTTTTTCATATTTTACTTATGTTCAATAGAAACTAATTTTATTTTTCATCTAATAATTTAGTTTTATGTCTTAATATATTTCTCATGCTTGAACGTAAAAATATGTACATAGAAAATTTAGATATAATAATTCTCTCACTAGATGAAAATTTGTGATTCAAGGTTTACAACATCCCAAAAGAGAATAGATTGTATCCCCTCTTTGGTTTATGCTTTAGACATATTTTTTGTACCCCACTTGAAGACCTCACCGAATTGATCAATGGCAAGAAAGCAAGTCACGATGGCTGTGTCACATTTCAACACTTGCTGGCTGATGTTAGGGTTCCTTTTTCTTCTTTTACTATTGGGACCAATAGATTGCTAACAAAGTGATCTGCAACTACACCAAATGAACAATGGCAAGAAAGCAAGTCATGATGGATGGGTTAAGTGCCCAATCGATGGACACAAAATGGAGTGAGAGAAACTAATTTTTTTATAATTGGGTTAAGAAAATCTGAAAAAAGAATAGATAAAAAAATCATTTCTTGGTCACTCATAAAAGTAATGTGTATAAGTAATTTTATTTCCCTTTTTTAGATTTTAGGTACCAATTATTTACATTCAGCCTTCAAATTGATGACTGTTTTATTGTATTTCTGATAAATAGTGAGCATAAGTTTCTTATGCTTAATATTGTATAAAATGTCAGCAGAATTAAATTTATTAACATAGTGCCTAGCTTTGAAAAGTTCATACAAACGTTGAATTACACGTGCCTTTATGCTTGTCTTATAAATCTTAACGAATCCGGTCAAATGTTTAAACCCAATTCATTGAGGAAGATGTATCAAGAAAATCTTCTTCACTGAATTCACATTTTTAAATTAATTTAATTTCCATTTAAACATTCTTAAAAGTAAGATGACTTTCTTAATTTTAGCAATTCAACAGTTCTTTTTAGTGTTGAATGTGATTTTCAATGGCAAGCGTTCTCCTTCAATATTAGAAGGAAAAACATAACTTATAAGAAGCTGAGATACACATATTTAGTGCACTTAAAACTTAAAATTTTTATTTGAGAAATTTAGTTTGGACACTTTTAGTAAATGTAACTTAAATTTTGTCATTTTTGTTTCATCATTTATGTATTTTTCTCTGAACTCATTCTAAATTTGTTATACTTAGATTTATGTCCAACACCCTATTTGACTTGAACTAGGTCTGGGTTATACAAAATACATATGCCTATAAATCTCCTTACATGTACATATATAGCAAAATTAATTCCTTATTGATCAAATGTTGTCCTAAAACTCTATTTTTTTTTTCTTTTTCAATTCCCATGCATAGGATGCGTTCACTGTTAGGATATATTTTATTTCAAATTGAATTAGAACATATCCATCCATGCATTTGCCTTTTTGTTTTATTTGTTCATGTATTTCTTTCGTTGTACTAGTATTAAACATGATATATTGCATGATTCGTGATATATAATCTTTGTTCCATCTTGCCATGTTATCCCTTTTCTATTTCCAACATTGAGCATGAACTTCAATATTTATGCTAGTCTCTTATATCGCATGAGGTAAAGGAACTTCAGTCAGGCTGTTCAAAAAAAAAAAAAACGAACTTCAGTCAGTGGATATGGTTTTATAAACGAATACAATGCCAATCAACGCCATATTTCACACTCATATGACATATTTTATTGTCTATCTCTGGTACCTATGGAACATTTGTGTTTGTTTCATTGTTTAATTTTTTATTTAGTAGGTTGCTGATTTGGGTTTTAATGTTATAAGTTGTCTTTTAACATATTATGTGACAACGATTGTGCTCAATTACTGAGACGTTGATTCGCTAAAATTTGTTTATGTTAAATGTTTAACATTAGGCCATGATTTTATTGAATTGCATTTGAATTTACAGTTTTTAAAGTTAGGATTTCTTTGACATTAAATTCAAAGAATAAATTAGGACAAGTTTAGGGTTGGTTAAAGTTTCATTTATGATTTTACGTAGATTTTGCCCCACTAGACAAAAATCTTAAATCTGCCCGTATGCGGGGAAAATGATATATTGCTGATTCCTCTTGTTGGTTCAATGGTCCCATTCATTATATCACATAGATTAAGAAAACATATAAAAAATATTTGAGTGAACAATAAAGTAAAAAAAATCCAAACTAAATGAATTGTTTTTTTTTTTTTGGTAAACAGCAAAAGAAAATTCATTAGAGAAAAAGAGGTATTACAAGGGATAGGTTGAGGCCGGAGATAGCCTCCAACCACACCAAGAACACCACCATAACATAGGTTCTCACAAGGAAATGAAAACCTGCCACAATAAGCAACCCACACACCAACCTCTGCTAAGGAAGCAGAGCAACAAAAATGAAAACTAAACCCGCACTCTTCTCACACCTTGTATAGAATACAAGAAATCAGAAAACGTGAACAAATAGTTGGACTTGTT
Organism: Euryodendron excelsum; assembly: GCA_033060915.1. NCBI lineage: Eukaryota > Viridiplantae > Streptophyta > Magnoliopsida > Ericales > Pentaphylacaceae > Euryodendron > Euryodendron excelsum. The sequence goes on along the minus strand of CM065386.1, from coordinate 11,733,686 downwards.
TTCCTTAATCCACAACGCCACCTGGGTTTTTTCCATTTCAACAACATCAACCCAAATAAAGTCCCCCACCCCCCGGGTGAAAACTGTCTCATTCCTTGCATTCCACACCTGCCATATCACCGAGAAGAATAGAGATTCCCAAATCCATTTTTCCAAGTTCTTGAATTTCCAACTGAACCACCATTTTGTATGATCCATTAAACTTTCTGGACTTACCCATTCGCACCCCCACCAGTTCAGCACTACGCACCATACTTTCCATACACTTTCACATTTGAGCAGAAGATGATTTGAATCTTCCTCCACTTCCTTGCACAATTCACACAGAATGGAGCTAGATTGTGGTAGACTGTTCCTCTGGGGCAATAGTCCCTTAGTCTTGATCAATCCTTGTAAGGCCATCCACCCAAAAATTTTTATTTTCAATGGAGCAATAACTGACCATACCGTTGCTAGATCAATAGCGCCTTGTGTCGGCGTAGCTCTGTCAAGGATGCAACATTATTTAACAGAGAAGATCCCATTCTTTTCAAGATTCCATCTCAATGAGTTTGTCCTTGAATCCACTAGGTTAATTGACTGAATCAGTGTCATTAGAGATCTGAGTTCCTCCTCTTCCCAGGCCCTTAGAGGCCTTCTGAACATTAAATTCCGTTTTGGTTGATCCTTGAGCATTTTTGCCATAGTAGCCTCTTTCTATGGAGCCAGAGAGAATAATCTCTGAAAACCTATGGATATAGGCCGCTCCCCCACCTAATGGTCCTTCCAGAATTTGGTAAGTCTCCCATCCCCTATCTGGACTTGAAATTTTTTTAGCAAATCCACTGTCTCACCTTCTTCATCATTTCCTAGGCCCACAATATCACCCCATACTGCTGAACTTTTTTCATATCCACTACACCTGGTAACCATGCCCCTTCTTTATACTTATATTTTTCACTAATCACCTTATGCCATAGCTCCTTTTTCCTTGGCATACCTACACCACAATTTGGCCAATAAAGCTCTATTCATTTTTCCAATGGATACAACTCCTAATCCTCCTTTACTCCTCAGCCTTGTAATTCTGTCCCAGCTGACACAATGCATTTTCCTCTTCCCCTCCTCTCCTCCCCAAAGAAACCTTCCTTGGAGGGCTTCAATCCTCCTACAAACCTCTTTTGGGGCCTTAAACATTGAGAGGTAGTATATAGGCAGATTTGCCAATGTGGATTTTATTAAAGTAAGCCTCCCACCTATAGATAAATACCTTTTTTTTTCCACAAGGCCAATCTCCTTTTTATGTTCTTCAACACAGGATCCCATGATTTGACCCTCCTTGGATTGGACCCAACAGATAGCCCCAAGTATTTTAGAGGTAGTTTACCAACACTGAATATACTCACGGCCTCATTAAGAAAAGAATCCGCCACTCTTTCCCTAGAAATTGCACTTTTGAGAAAGTTTACCTTTAGCCCAGAAATTAGCTGAAGACACCTTATGATACTCTTTAATGACCTTAATTCATCCATATCATTTTCATAGAATAGTGTCGTGTCATCCGCAAATTGAAGTTGCACTACCTTATAACCCCTTTCCCCACCCCTTATGCCTTTGATGATTTTCATCTCTTTGGGTCTTTCCAACAACACATTGAAGCCCTCTGCAACAATATTAAACAGAAAGGGGGATAGTGGATCCCCTTGTCTTAGCCCTCTCTGCGTCTTGAATTCAGTAGAAGTTGAACCATTAATGAGAACAGAGACCCTCCCTAATGTGACACACTATGTGATCCATTATATCCATTTATGGCCAAAGCCCATTCTGTCCATTATCTGGGTTAGATATGACCAGTTAATTAAGTTGAAGGCTTTCTGAAATTCTAGCTTTAATACCACTCCCTTTCTTTCTCCCTTTTCCATTCATGAATTAGTTCATTGGCAATTAAAATCCCATCAAGAATTTGTCTTCCATTAATAAATGTTGATTGAGCCTCACAAATAATCTGTCCCATAACCCTCTTCAATCTGTTTGCCAATAATTTTGCTAGCACCTTGTATAGTGAAGAAAGCAAGCTGATGGGTCTGTACCCTACTAGGTTCTCAAGACTTGCCTCTTTTGGAATCAGGACCAGGAAAGAAGAATTAATCTTTTTGGCCAAATTTGAGTTGAGGTAGAATTCATTCACAAACCTTATTACATCTTGATTATCGATGAGTACTTCTTATAGAAACTCAATTTGAAGCCACCTGGCCTAGGTGCTGTGTTGCCATTGCATTAAGACACAGCCTCCCAGATCTCTACTTCACTAAATCTTGCTATAAGGCCTTCCCTACTTTCCCTGCTAAGCTGCCTTGAGAAAGTTCCTTCCAGCCCAGGTCGAAGCTCCAAAGGTTCTCTGAAACAGTTCTCAAAAAACCTAACAACCTCCTCTTTTATCTAGCTAGGTTCAACAAGCACTGAACCTTCTCGAATAACTTGCCCAATTAAATTTTGCCTTTGTCTAAGCCTTATTGATGCATGGAAAAAACCAAAATTGGCATCCCCCTTTTTAAGCCATAACATCCGCGATCTTTGCCTAAGGTCATCTTCCTCCCTCATATACAACTTGGCTAGTTTTCCCCTTAAGGACCTTTTCTTCAGCACCCCACTTTGATTGATGCTTTGAATTTCCCCTTGAATGTCACTATCATGAATTTCATCTTCCACCCGTTTGATCATTTCTGTCTAGTTACCCTATACTGAGCTTTTCCATTCTTTGATTTTGGCTTTTAGTTCTTTCATTTTGTTCAACATGACAACCCCCCCCCCCCCCCCCCCCCATCCTTTGAAAATTGAATTCTTCCAATGATTCTCCACTAGCTTCGAAAATGCTTTCACCTTGTACCAAGACTCATAAATCTTAAACGGCTTTGGCCCCCTGTCCTTTTTGCTTATTAGTTAGAAACACAGCATTGTGGTCAGAAAACTATCGATGGAGCCCCCATTGAGCACACTTGAATTTGCAGTTCCATTTATGACAAAAGAAGAACTTGTCCAACCGCGTCCACGTTTCCTTGGCTTGCAGATTCGACCACGTATACCTTCTCCCTTGGAGTGGGCAGTTAATCAAGCTCAATTTCGATACAAATTTCCTAAAGCACTTCATACCCACCTCTTCACTTGTACATGTAGATCTTTCAATTGGTCTAAGAATTTCATTGAAATCCCCACCCAAGCATATAAGGATGGTCATTGCCTTCAACACCACCTCAAGCTTTTGCCAAAGCTGTCTACGATCACCATCAATATTCGGCCCATAAATATTCACAACAAGACATTTGACCCCCCCCCCCCCCCCGGTGCGGCATGGACACCAATCCCCCTGAAATACCCTCCAAATTGACCTCCACCCACTCACACTCATTGCACATTTCCCATTTTGTCTCTTGGATTAGTAGCATATCCACCCCCTTAGCTTTTACCAGTTTACGCACCATTTTTTTTCTTAATTCTGCCCCCAAGACCCCTTATGTCCTAACTCAGTAGCTTCATTGACGCAAATTAACAAACACCTCCATTGTAAGACCCCCTGTAGGCTCTACACCCATTTTCTCGCCCCTTTCTTTTACTATGTTTTGCTTCAATGTCATTCCATTCCATTTCTCCAAACTTCTCTTTCATTAGATCTTCATTGTCACTGAAATTAATCCTTAACAACTTCCTCATTTCAATCGTTTTCTCTGCCTTTTCCACATATTGATTTTCCATTTGTGTTGTCCCGTCTAGATTTTTCGCACTCGAGGAATACTCACACAAGCGGGAAAAATGCTGTACTCTCTCGTTAGAACTCATCTTTCTAGAAGAATGAGTGCGACTAGGTTTGAATTAAAAATTAGTTTGAATAAAGGGCTTTTGAAAAAGATTCGGAGTCTCCACTTAACTTGATTAAGGTGAGTTAGGTCACCTAAAAACTAAGAATAATCCGAAGACTACACTTAGGGTTTTGGAAAACGATTTTTGAAAATATCTCCTCGAGAGAGGGTTTTTAAGAAAAACAGGTTGTTTGGCAACCTTTGGAAAACATTTAGCCCTTTTTGAAAAATAACTCCTTTTTGGTCTTAGAAATCAGTGATCTAGGTTTGGAGGTTAGTTACGTGTAGGGAAGACGCACTAAGCCATCACCCTACACCGCCCTTTCGGTACCTACATGTCAATCTACCCTAGATTCACCTATGAGAGTTTTTAATTAACATATGTTCAATCCTATCCACCTTGAAAAACAATGTTTAAAAAGAAACTAACATGATGCATGATATGCAAGTGTAAGAAAAGAGAATTGAAAAATAGATTTGGAAAGAGATTGATTTGAAATTAATTTGACTTGAAAATAGATTTGAAGAGATGGAATTGAAATTGGAAAGTTTGAAAATTGAAAGTAGAAATTTGAAAATAGAAATTTTGAAATTGGAATTTTGAAAATAGATTGGAATTTGGGATTTGAAAAATGTGGAGACCGCACCCATGAGGGTGGAATTGAAAGTTTGAAAAGTGTTGTGACCACACCTATGAAGGTTGCCTACGTATCCCTTTGGGAGAATCAGGCCAGTCGTAGTTTGGATAAGAGTCTGATTGAAAATAGAAGAGTTGATTTGAAAAAGGAGATTGAATTGGAAATTGAATTGGAAGATTGAGAGATTGAACTTAGAATAGAAGATTGAAAATTGGAATTTAGAATTCTGGAATTGAAGAGATTGGATTTTGATTTGAAAAGATAGAGCTTGGAAGAAAGATTTAGACTTGTTTTGGAAAAATAGAGGTTTAGGAAACCTAAACTTAGGAAACATTTGACTCGACTTGGAAGGTTTAGGATATTAGGAAAGATTAGATTTAGGAAATGTTTGAATTAGGAAAGGGTCCGTTTTAGGAAAGTTTTCAAATTAGGAAAGTTTCATTTTTGGAAAGTTTTTGTATAAGAAAGTTTGGAATTTAAGAAAGTTTCAACTTAGGAAAGTTTTGAATTAGGAAAGTTTCGACTCAGGGAAGTTTTGAAACTTGAAAAGTTTGGAGAACAAGGAAGTTTTGAAAATAAGAAACTTTTGAGTTTAGAAAATTTTAGATTTGGAAAGATTTAAAGTTTAGGAAAGTTTAAGATTTGGAGAGTTCTAGAGTTTTAGAAAATCTCGAGATTAAGGAAGGTTTGAGTTTAGAAAAAGTTTAAAAACTTAGGTTTGAAAAGTTAAGATCTGAAAAGGGGGTAGAATTAGGAAATGGTTGAATTAGGAAAGATTTGAAAGTTGAGTTTTAAAATTTAGGAAAGATTTTTATGTTTAAGTTTTTGGAAACTGAGGATTTAGGAAAGTGAAACTTTAGGAAGGATTTGAATTATGAAAGGTTTGGATTAGGAAGGGATTGGATTTGGTGTCTAAAAGCAAAGGTTTGATTTTGTTTCCAAAAACGGAGGATTGGATCTAGTTTCCTAGACGGGGAGATAGGATTTGGCAAGGATTTTGGAAAGGGAGATTCTAGAAACCCTAGATTTGGAAAAATTATAGTTTCGACGTAGACAATAGGTTTTGGAAACGTGTATCATTTGGATGTGAAAACAAGAGGTTTTGGAAACTTAGGTTTGGGGCAAAGTTTGAAAACCATGTTTTTAGGAAGAAAATTAGGGTTTCCTAATTGTGGGTTCTAGGGCTTGATTTGGGCTCTAAGGAAAGAGGATTTTTGGAAAGTGCGTTTTTGAAAACGAAGGTTTTCTAGAAGGGAATCCTAGGAGGAGTTTTTGAAAAGATTTTTGGAGAGAGTTTTTGGAAAAAGATTTTTGGAGAGAGTTTTTGGAAAAAGAGAGAGGGAGTTTTTGGAAAGCATGTTTTTGGAAACGTAGATTTTAGAAAGAAAATCCTATAGGGGAATTTCTAGAAGGAAGATTTTGGGAAGAGAGTTTTTAGAAAGATTTTTAGGGAGCGTTTTTAGGGAGGTGAATCTAAGGAGTGTTTTAGAAAGTGAATTTTGAGAAGAAAGAGTTTTTGGAAAGGAGTTGAAAAAGGAAGCTTTGAAAAATCAATTTTGGAGGGAGTTTTTGAAAACAACTTTGAAGAGGAGAGTTTTAGGAAAGTATATTGAAAGAGATTTTTTTAGGAAGAGATTTAAAAAGAAAGCTTTTGGAAGGTATGAAAACGTCTCACTTTCCTAAAGCGATTCTAACCATAAGAAGGTTAGAACCACTTTAAGAAAATGGTTTTGAAAACAACAAGGGTTGAAAATATGGACCATGTTGGTCACTTTGAATGTAACACTTTCCTAAAATAACCCTAGCCATGGAAAGGCTAGAATCACCCTAGAATTGTGGTTTTGAAAACAAGTTTTTGAAAAAGAGATTTTGATGTAATCTTGAAAACAAGTTTGAAAACGATTTTGAAAATGAGTTTGAAAACAAATTTTGAAAAATGCAAGATCATGATATGCACAATGCAATTTTGGGGCCGTGAACATACAAGGTTAAGGCTTCACCACATAATCAAGGGGGCCAGACCCACGTGGTCTCTGGTTAGACTAGAAGAAAGCCCCCGACACGGTGACTCTCCAATAGTCTAATCCTACACATGGACGGGGAGTCCCCTTGTTTCAAGCATGCAAAGAAAGGGGGGAAAAGAGATGGGTGATTAAAATAGAGAAAACCCAAGTGGGTTCGGAGAGAGAAGAGAGAGGGGGGAAGTGCGAAAATTTAAATGGAGAACCTACCTTGTATCTTATTTATTTTGCGCGCCGTGCTGTCTTCAGTCTTCGGTCTCCGGTCTTTGTCTTCACCTTCAGTCTTCAAAAGTTGTCTTCAAGCTTCAAACTTCAGATTTCAACTTTTCAAGTCTTTGAAGGAGGGTTGAAGGTTAGTGTATCAGTGTATAGGGATGTATAGGAGTGTATAGGAGGCTAGGGTTTGTGTAGGGTGGCTAGGGTTTGGAAAACCTAGGGAAGCTAGGGTTTTTGAGGTGCTCGAGCTTTTTATATCGAATTATACGATTTTTAGGTTGAGCTTTCGGATTCTTTCCATGCTGGAAGAGGCTCTGTATTTATAGAGGGAGGAATACACTAGCGCTGTTGCAGTGGCGCCAAGCCAAAATTCCTTCTGGCGCCACTTCAGGCCAAATATTGGCTTGGCGCCACTACTAGTGGTGCCAGCCAATTAGGAAACTATTAAGGTCAGCAAGCAACGTATCTTTGACTAGATTTGGGTGCTTGTACTAGTGACTACCATGCAATTTTTAGCCTGGCTTCACTAGGAGTGACTCCGGAAAGTCTGGGAATGATTTGAAGGAGCCGGGAATGACCCGGAAGGCCGGAAAAGAGTAGGAACACTTAAAATAGTGTCCTAGAGGTATTTGACTTGAGAAATGAGGATAAGATGTGTCAGAAAAGTTGACCAGGCCTTTAGGGGCAAAACGATCAATCGGACCGGGAAACTGCTGGGACAGACTCGGATTGTCCCGGAAGAAAACTTGGGATCTGGAAACATTATTCAGAATGTTCCCAAAGGTTGCCGGTTTGATTCCCAGAGCCGGCGTGGTTGGAAAAGGAAACCGGCCCACCAGGGGCAACACAGTCATTTTGTACCGGGTTTGCCAGAACTGACTCGGAATGATTCGGAAAGGTAAAGGAAGGCTGAGAATACTATAAAAAGTAGTCTTAGGAGGTTACCGGTTTGATACCCAGAGCCGGTGTGGTCGAAGAAGGAGATCGGCCCTCCAGGGGCAAAACGGTCATTTTGTAACGGGTTGACCGGAACTGACTCAGAATGATCCGGAAAGGTAAAGGAAGGTTGAGAATACTATAAAAAGTATTCTCGGGAAATTACTGGTTTGATATCCAGAGCCAGTGTGGTTCCTGGGGCGTTCGGATGCCTAAGGGCAAAATAGTCATCTTGACTGAAAAGTCTCGGAAAAGGTCCAAAGGACAGTTTGGTCATTTTTCACCAAAGTGGGCAAACAGGCACTGGTGTTGACCTAGGTTTTGAGTGTTTCCGCCACTCTAACGGCGGTCGTCGTGACACAGGGGTTTGTTGGTAATTCCCTATATCGACCTACTTGTGAGTATTTCTGCTACTCTAACGATTTTGTAGGTAGTTTCGCTACTCAGATCGTCTCGAGGAACAAACTGTCTCGAGAGAGGCATTGGATAGGGGTCTTACCGTCTCCGAGGAGACGTGCCTGGATTGGAACTGTCTCGAGGAATAAACTGTCTCGAGAGTGGGATTGGAAAAGAGTCTTATCGTCTCCGAAGAGACGCGCCTGGATTGGAACCGTCTCGAGGAATAAATTGTCTCGAGAGAGGGATTGGAAAGCGGTCTTATCGTCTCCGAAGAGACCCGCCTGGATTGGAACCGTCTCGAGAAATAAACTGTCTCGAGAGTGGGATTGGAAAGAGGTCTTATCGTCTCCGAAGAGACGCGCCTGGATTGAAACCATCTCAAGGAATAAACTGTTTCAAGAGAGGGATTCGAAAAGGGTCTTATCGTCTCCGAAAAGACGTGCCTAGATTGGAACCGTCTCGAGGAATAAACTGTCTCGAGAGAGGGATTGGAAAGGGGACTTATCGTCTCTGAAGAGACGTGCCTGGATTGGAACCGTCTCGAGGAATAAACTGTCTCGAGAGAGGGATTGGAATCGGAAAGGAAAGGACAATGCCCCTAAGGGCATTTTGGTCATTTTGCCTCTATTTGGGCCTGACAGGCCCGCGAAGCGATGGAAAGACGGAATTTGGATCTAGAGAATTGGTTTCGATTGGAATATGCCCACAATGACTTGAAAACAAGTCTGGACGGAGTGTAGACTGCCGAGCGGTCAAAAATGGGGTGCTTACAGCTGCCCCTTTTTTCTGTCTTTGCTTGTCAAAGATAGAAAACGATACGAGTAAGAGTCCCATGTTGACCGCGAGGCAGTCGGAGGGACGGACATTGGAAATCTTTCGACAATGGGGGTCGAAAACGAATAACGGGCCAAAAGGCCTTCGAAAACGAGTTTTGGCGGGAAAAAGGGCAAAACTACCTAGAATTTGCAACTGGCGCCACTAGCAGTGGCGTCTTTAGCAAAAATTGCCTAGCGCCTCTGCTACTGGCGCCAGGTTTGAAGTTAAAACCAAAAAATTCTGGTTCGAACGCTTATGGGATTTGAAGAGTTTTTGGAGAATCCAAGAGTCTTCAAGTGGAAATCGACTTGAACCTTGAAGGAGCACTCCTTAGGGACTGTGGGTGATTGTTGGAAGGAGACCACGTTGCCGGAAAAGTCGCTGGAAGAGAAGATTTTGCTGGAGAACTTCCAAAAGGTGAGTTTTCAAATTTTGTTGATTTTGATGTGTAGAACTTCGTTTGAATCATGTGAATAGTGGAAATTAATGTTTTGATATGTTTTGAACACTTTGGTGATGTTGTTTTTGCATTTTGATGGTTGTTTGATTGAATTTGAATGATTTTTCATGATTATGCGAAGAGGGCTTTCTGCAGGAATAGGGGATTTGTTCTTACAGGCATGGGTATTGAGTTTTCTGGCTATATTTTTGTACAATATGCCTTAGAAAAACGTGTTTAACAACCGTATGAAGTTTCGTGATTTTTTGAAAACTCGATGAATTTTTGATTTTTTGAAAAATATAAAAATATTTAGAAAATTAGAAAAAATTAGAAAATTCAAGAAATTGATGAAATTTTTAAAGTTTGAAATTTGGAAGAAGGTTGGAATATTTTTAAAAACATTTGAGGTGATTCCGAAAAATTTTGGGAGATGTTTGAAAACCGTTGATTTATTTGAAAAATAAAACATGTATTTTGAAAATCTTGAAAAATTGAAAAATGTGCACGGGTGCCATTGTCATGTGATTGTTGGAAAGTGTACATTTTGCATTTTGTGTTGATGTCATGGGTGTTGTAGGGGCTATTTTTTAAACGGGACTCTGCTGAAATTTTTTTAGAAATTAGGAAAGAGTAGTTTTAGAAATAAATTCTTTTTGAAGGAAAAAGACGGAAAACCCTTAAGATTTGATTTGAAGTCGGAAAATCAAGATGTGCATGTAGGAAATTTGTTTTAACTCATCGTTCGAAGTCTTTTATTTGTTTTGTTTGTGTTAGTTGTTTATTTTATTTTACTGTTATTTAAACTGCATGGATGGTATATTAACATCACTTACCTTGACTTATCTTTTCAGGATGGCAGATGTAGGTGATGACGGTTCTGAGAGGAGGCACCGCTCAGGGAAGGCAGCCCAGACAGATTCTATGGGCGGCTTTAGTCAATCTAGAGGTAGTCGACGATCTACCGGATAATCTTCATCCAGCCAGAGTGGGCAGGGGAGTAGACTACCTGTCGACCCTTTTCCTTTGGTTGAGTAGGCTTTTGCCGAGGAGATTGATGTCGAGGAGGAGGTACCGGGCCCTGGGGATCAGGTGACCGGCTATGGGAGAGCTTCTTTCAGGCACAGGCAGACAGACGCTGACTTGGGGGATCTGCAGATACCGGACGTCCCACCATTCGGGGATCTTGCCTATCACCCCAACGTGTATTCTAGACAGCACTTGCCGCCTCCGTGGGTACATACAGCTTTCAGAGGGGCTGATCATCAGGTGTTTGTGACCATGCAGCGAGTTGCCCCATCATATTGTGCCTTCTTGGCAGAGATCGGATTCGGCGCTTTTATGGGATTACAGGCTAACCGCCTGAACTGGCATTTGGTTCTGGCACTTGTTGAGAGGTGGTGCGGGGAGACTAGGACCTTTCATTTTGTCAGTTTCGAGTTAGGTCCCACTCCTTTGGATTGGGCGATTATTACAGGGTTCTCCTTTGTCGGCCGACGGATCACCCTGCACCCAGTTAGCAGGGACGAGGCCTGTTTGCTGTTGGACTTGCCTCATTCTGAGTGTTCTGCTTTCCCGGTCTCTTAGATTAGTCAGGATGAGCGTACTTTTGCTACTGAGCCATCGCCTGCCAAGCGGGACATCATAAGACGGCGACTTGTGTTGTATATCATCTTTAACTGCTTATAGTAGCCGATCTTGGAGCTTTGTCTGAGCTGGACTTGGGGTCTTTTTCTTTTGGTTGCTTTCTTCGATTTATGCGGGTTCGAACTTCTTCTCGTTGGGGCAGCATGACTACCTTATGGCCGTTCCTTGTCTGGTGGAGTTACAAGTACCTGCCAGTGCGTCGCCTTGCAGTTGTTGAGGATGATCTCTATCCTCGCACTTTGAGGTGGGCTCGTGACCGGGTAGCCCAGCGATCGGAGATTACTGACTTTGTGACACTCCGGGCTAACCTGGAGCTGATTGAGGCGAGAGATGTGACTTGGCGGCCCTTCATTGGATCAGTCCATTACAAGACAGTCCGGTACCTGGTCCCGCTATCCTTGTCGAGAGCTGCTTTTCTCAATGATGACACCTGGGAGTCCTATCTTGGAGAGCGACACTGGCGGCAGTTTTATGAGGAGTTCCGATCAGCAGGAGCTCCACCAGAGTATATGTTTGGAGCCTTGGTGGCAAGAGTGCCTATCCCCTACCAGGAGCGCCAGCCAGGTGCCGAGTTCTTGCTTCCTCCGAATACGGATTATGCTGCGCACTTTGGGGCTCATTCAGTTGGTGCCTTCACCTGGTTTGAGGTAGTAGTCAACGGGTACGCTGCTGGGGGAATGAAAGATGGCTCCTTTTCCTCTTGATAAACTGGCCACACATCGCTTAGCCTCAGAGTCCTGCAAGTGCTGCCTTTGGGTAGCATCCTCACTCATCCTTATTCTCTTTCTGAAAAGATGATCATTTGGCAAGTGGTTAACTCATGCTATCATCCCCTCAAGTTGGATCATTCCATAAGACAAACCATGCCCCTTGCGTAAAAAGTAGTCACTATTCCCAGGGAAGACAAGACAACAGCAATGGAATAAAAGACTGTCATTTGACTATTATTATTATTTTTACGAAAAGCATAAGGTTCTTCAGCAATAAGAAAATGTAAGCATTAATTTAAAAACAAGAAGTAAAGGGATAGAAAGAAAGTGGGTGAAACCACCCCTCTCTTGTACGCTTGTGCAAGGAACCCATTTTTAGTACGGCTTTGGAACAATTCCCACATTTTTGATGCTCCATTTGTGACCCGGATCCTCGGCTAAGGGGAGACACGCAAAGGCTTCTCCCAGAGCTCCACAGACGTTGGCACTGTTGATGCGGTTATCAGCCTCCTTCTTGTTCTGTGCAGCGGGTTCTTCTGTAAACAGGGTGACTAGCTCATCCCCTTCCAGTTCGAATGGCTCTGCTGGTTCTCTTGACTCCTCTAGTCCCCAACCCATGTCTTCATAGTTGTACTCAGTTACAGGCCAAGGGTTTTCCAGCAAGTGACTTTCAGCTGCAGCATACTTCGAGTGTAGAAATTCATCACCCCACCCATCGGCAATTATGCTTTCGATGTGTTCTTCCCTCGGCAACATTGGCTCTTCAATGGGCCAGTCAGAAGCATCAGGCACTTCATCAGGTTCATAGAGATAAATTGGGCATAGTGGGAGATCTTCTTTCCAGTCATTTTCTTCATCGGCCTCCCAATCGCTCTCATAACCTTCGGCCTCGAGCTCATCGATTTCTCCCTCGCATTCCATCTCTACTAGTATCATATTGACGGTGTGATCTGGCAGAGGGTTAACAGTCACATTGGGAGTGGGAGCAGGTTTTACTGGCTGCAGATTAATAGTCTTATTGTCGATCAGGTCTTGGATATTGTGCTTGAGAGCAAAGCAGCTTTCGGTGTCATGCCCTTGGCCACCTGAATGATATTCACATATAAAAGCGGCATTAAAGGTCCGGGGCAGAGGGCTTGGCAACGGGCGAGCAGGTACAGGCTTCAGATATCCAGCTGCTAAGAGGCCAAAATAAGTCGCGGTCTGTGAGCATGCGAGTTTTGTAAACGTCCGCTTTTTCCCGCTTGTTCGCCTAGTCCGAGGAGGTATTGCGGATGTTTTTGATGGTTGTGGACCAAGTTTCGGTGAGGTCACAACTGGTTTGATGGTTTGGGAATTGAAAGGGCTTCGGGTTCTATGTTTCAAAATGGGACCATTTTCGGTGGCAGGGCCAAAAGGGTCGGGATGATATCTGAAGGAAAGGTCATATAATCCTTGTGTTTGGTTAGGGGTTGGTTTGGAAGGCATTCGAGCAAGGCCCTCGGCCCGGGGAGGTCGTTGGGAAGTAATGGTGGCGGCATAGTCATGGTCTTCCTTCTTCATCCTTTTTCGTCCATAATGGGTTTGAGCCTGCAAGGACTCTGCTTGCTCACGGGTTGTGTGGGATAAGAGTGAGGAAAGCAGGCCTTCCATTTCGGTCATCTTATGTTTGACTCCTCTTGTCTCTGCTAGTAATTGAGTTAAAGTATCAAGAGTAAGTAATTCCATGCTTGTAAGATTGGGGAACGAGGGAAGGTATCTAAAACTAACAAAAGGAAAGAGTCAATGTTTGAGCTTGACAAGTCTTTATGCAATGCATGCTTTAAAGTGCCCCTCTTAAAGAGGAAAACTAGTCATGATGTATTGGTTCACTTTTGGAGATAGGGGGTTTGCCCCTGTATGCAGACACCTTACCGTCAGGGAGGAACCTTCGGCCATTCATGCATTCATTCATAAAATAAAGAAGCACATTAAATTTTGGGTTTAAGATGCAAAAGAATTGAAATAAATTTTAATAGGGAGAGGGGGAACATTTTCCTTTGGACTTCCACCTATCTACTTTTACAAAGGGAAACCTAAACTACTCTTGAGTCTTCGAATTCGCCTTCCTTGGATTTGATGTTGAGGAGGTCGCTGAGAGACCTTGTTGATTGATTGCCCCTTGTTTTATTGGCAAATCTATCTCCGTGCATGCAATGAGTCTTTAAGGTTACGCGGGAACCATTAGGGTTTGGGTAGGTTCAATGTAAGGGAGAGTGACGTTGGTGCCACTCTTAATGGGTTGATCATATGCATGAGAATGCAGTGACTTGAGTTACTTGGAACTCTTGTCTTGACATGGAATATGGAATGCATGAACATAGGTATGCAAAGAGTATAAGGAGAGAAGGTACAGTTGAAATAAACATGCATGCATGAACAGTTAGACAAGCATTATAACAGTATGAATACAATCAGTATAACAACAGGAATAAGCAGGTATAAATGAAAGTAAGAGCAGTCGCCCTCTCCTCCGTGATTTTGAAAACGGTGCTCGTGTCTTAAATCCGGCAAAGGTTCGGCTATGCATGGTATCTATATCAGTATGAGGTTGAGGGTTGACTAATGCGTCCTAAAAAGGCTCGGTCCCTGGATCTCCAAACCTAGGCCCACTCCCGAGGTGGTGCCATGATCGGTTGGTGATCCAAGTGGGGGAACCATCAAGAGGCCGTAGGCGAAGAAACTGACACAGCATCTTGCCCACAACCAATATACCGTTCCCCCTTTCTAACTAGAAAGGACATATCAGGGTATGCAAGTATGCAGAATGCAAGTGCACATGCAGTGTGTGTGTGATTTTTAAAAGTTGAGGAAAGGGCCCAACAACTCCCATTCATCTTGTACATCACATTCATGCAAAGCAGTTAATAAAACTTAAGCAAAAAGCGCACGTACAAAACAAAGATGCAAGTGTTAGTATGTGGATGACAAACAGAATACAAGATAATGTGAATAAATGCATGTTTTTTTTTTAAAACAATTTTGAAAATTTAGTTTTGAAAATTTAAAGTGAATAGGATTGAACCAACTTAATTGAAGACTCTACATGGGTGACGGGTAAAGAGACACGACTATGGCCTAACCCTCTAAGTGTCCCCAGCGGAGTCGCCAGTTGTCGCGCTTAGATTTTTCACACCCGAGGAATACTCACACAAGCGGAAAAAATGTTGTACTCTCTCGTTAGAACTCACCCTCCTAGAAGAATGAGTGCGACTAGGTTTGAATTAAAAATTGGTTTGAATAAAGGGCTTTTGAAAAAGATTCGGAGTCGTCACCTAACTTGATTAAGGTGAGTTAGCTCACCTAAAAACTAAGAATAATCCGAAGACTACACTTAGGGTTTTGGAAAACGATTTTTGAAAATATCTCCTTGAGAGAGGGTTTTTAAGAAAAACAGGTTGTTTGGCAACCTTTGGAAAACATTTAGCCCTTTTTGAAAAATAACTCCTTTTTGGTCTTTGAAATCAATGATCTAGGTTCGGAGGTTGGTTACGTGTAGGGAAGACGCACTAAGCCATCACCCTACCCTGCCCTTTCGGTACCTACATGTCAATCTACCCTACATTCACCTATGAGAGTTTTTAATTAACATATGTTCAATCCTATCCACCTTGAAAAGCAATGTTTAAAAAGAAACTAACATGATGTATGATATGCAAGTGCGAGAAAAGAGAATTGAAAAATAGATTTGGAAAGAGATTGATTTGAAATTAATTTGACTTGAAAATAAATTTGAAGAGATGGAATGGAAATTGGAAAGTGTGAAAATTGAAAGTAGAAATTTGAAAATAGAAATTTTGAAATTGGAATTTTGAAAATAGATTGGAATTTGGGATTTGAAAAATGTGGAGACCACACCCATGAGGGTGGAATTGAAAGTTTGAAAAGTGTTGTGACCACACCTATGAAGGTTGCCTACGTATCCCTTTGGGAGAATCAGGTCAATCGTAGTTCGGATAAGAGTCTGATTGAAAATAGAAGAGTTGATTTGAAAAAGGAGATTGAATTGGAAATTGAATTGGAAGATTGAGAGATTGAACTTAGAATAGAAGATTGAAAATTGGAATTTAGAATTCTGGAATTGAAGAGATTGGATTTTGATTTGAAAAGATAGAGCTTGGAAGAAAGATTTAGACTTGTTTTGGAAAAATGGAGGTTTAGGAAATCTAGACTTAGGAAAGATTTGACTCGACTTGGAAGGTTTAGGATATTAGGAAAGATTAGATTTAGGAAATGTTTGAATTAGGAAAGGGTCCGATTTAGGAAAGTTTTCAAATTAGGAAAGTTTTATTTTTGGAAAGTTTTCGTATAAGAAAGTTTGGAATTTAAGAAAGTTTCAACTTAGGAAAGTTTTGAATTAGGAAAGTTTCGACTCAGGGAAGTTTTGAAAATTGGAAAGTTTGGATAACAAGGAAGTTTTGAAAATAAGAAACTTTTGAGTTTAGAAAATTTTAGATTTGGAAAGATTTGAAGTTTAGGAAAGTTTAAGATTTGGAGAGTTTCTAGAGTTTTAGAAAATCTCGAGATTAAGAAAGGTTTGAGTTTAGGAAAAGTTTGAAAACTTAGATTTGAAAGGTTAAGATCTGAAAAGAGGGTAGAATGAGGAAAGATTTGAAAGTTGAGTTTTAAAATTTAGGAAAGATTTTTATGTTCAAGTTTTTGGAAACTTAGGATTTAGGAAATTAAAAGTTTAGGAAGGATTTGAATTATGAAAGGTTTGGATTAGGAAGGGATTGGATTTGGTGTCTAAAAGCAAATGTTTGATTTTGTTTCAAAAAACGGAGGATTGGATCTAGTTTCCTAAACGGGGAGATAGGATTTGGCAAGGATTTTGGAAATGGAGATTCTAGAAACCCTAGATTTGGAAAATTATAGTTTCGACGTAGACAATAGGTTTTGGAAACGTGTATCGTTTGGATGTGAAAACAAGAGGTTTTGGAAACCTAGGTTTGGGGCAAAGTTTGAAAACCATGTTTTTGGGAAGAAAATTAGGGTTTCCTAATTGTGGGTTCTAGGGCTTGATTTGGGCTCTAAGGAAAGAGGATTTTTGGAAAGTGCGTTTTTGGAAACGAAGGTTTTTTAGAAGGGAATCCTACGGAGGAGTTTTTGAAAAGATTTTTGGAGAGAGTTTTTGGAAAAAGATTTTAAAGAGAGGGAGTTTTTGGAAAGCATGTTTTTGGAAACGTAGATTTTAGAAAGAAAATCCTATAGGGGAATTTCTAGAAGGAAGATTTTGGGAAGAGAGTTTTTAGAAAGATTTTTAGGGAGCGTTTTTAGGGAGGTGAATCTAAGGAGTGTTTTAGAAAGTGAATTTTGAGAAGAAAGAGTTTTTGGAAAGGAGTTGAAAAAGGAAGCTTTGAAAAATCAATTTTGGAGGGAGTTTTTGAAAACAACTTTGAAGAGGAGAGTTTTAGGAAAGTATATTGAAAGAGATTTTTTTAGGAAGAGATTTAAAAAGAAAGCTTTTGGAAGGTATGAAAACGTCTCACTTTTCTAAAGTGATTCTAACCATAAGAAGGCTAGAACCACTTTAAGAAAGTGGTTTTGAAAACAACAAGGGTTGAAAATATGGACCATGTTGGTCACTTTGAATGTAACACTTTCCTAAAACAACCCTAGCCATGGAAAGGCTAGAATCACCCTAGAATTGTGGTTTTGAAAACAAGTTTTTGAAAAAGAGATTTTGATGCAATGTTGAAAACAAGTTTGAAAATGATTTTGAAAACGAGTTTGAAAACGAATTTTGGAAGATGCAAGATCCTGATATGCACAATGCAATTTTGGGGTCGTGAACATACAAGGTTAAGGCTTTAACACATAATCAAGGGGACCAGACCCACGTGGTCTCTGGTTAGACTAGAAGAAAGCCCCCGACACGATGACTCTCCAATAGTCTAATCCTACACATGGACCGGGAGTCCCCTTGTTTCAAGCATGCAAAGAAAGGGGGGAAAAGAGATGGGAGATTAAAATAGAGAAAACCCAAGTCGGTTAGGAGAGAGAAGAGAGAGGGGGGAAGTGCGGAAATTTAAATGGAGAACCTACCTTGTATCTTATTTATTTTGCGCGCCGTGCTGTCTTCGGTCTTTGTCTTCACCTTCAGTTTTCAAAAGTTGTCTTCAAGCTTCAAACTTCAGATTACAACTCTTCAAGTCTTCGAAGGAGGGTTGAAGGTTAGTGTATGAGTGTATGGGGATGTGTAAGAGTGTATAGGAGGCCAGGGTTTGTGTAGGGTGGCTAGGGTTTGGAAAACCTAGGGAAGCTAGGGTTTTGGAGGTGCTCGAGCTCTGTATATCAAATTATACGATTTTTAGGTTGAGTTTTCGAATCCGTTTCACACTGGAAGAGGCTCTGTATTTATAGAGGGAGGAATACACTGGCGCCTGTTGCAGTGGCGCCAAGCCAAAATTCCTTCTGGCGCCACTAGGAGTGGCGCCAGGTCAAATATTGGCTTGGCGCCACTACTAGTGGCGCCAGCCAATTAGGAAACTATTAAGGTCAGCAAGCAACGTATCTTTGACTAGATTTTGGCGCTTGTACTAGTGACTATCATGCAATTTTTAGCCTGGCTTCACTAGGAGTGACTTCGGAAAGTTCGGGAATGATTTGAAGGAGCTGGAAATGACCCGGAAGGCCGGAAAAGAGCAAGAACACTTAAAATAGTGTGCTAGAGGTATTCGACTTGAGAAATGAGGATAAGATATGTCAGAAAGGTTGACCAGGTCTTTAGGGGCAAAAAGGTCAATCGGACCGGGAAATTGCCGGAACAGATTTGGATTGTCCCGGAAGAAGACTTGGGATCTGGAAACATTATTCAGAATGTTCCCAGAGGTTGCCGATTTGATTCCCAGAGCCGGCGTGGTTGGAAAAGGAAACCGGCCCATCAGGGGCAAAACGGTCATTTTGTACCGGGTTTGCCGGAATTGACTCGAAATGATCCGGAAAGGTAAAGGAAGGTTGAGAACACTATAAAAAGTAGTCTCAGGTGGTTACCGGTTTGATACCAAGAGCCAGTGTGGTCGAAGAAGGAGATCGGCCCTCTAGGGGCAAAACGGTCATTTTGTACCGGGTTGGCCGGAACTGACTCGGAATGATCCGGAAAGGTAAAGGAAGGTTGAGAATACTATAAAAAGTATTCTCGAGAAATTACTGGTTTGATATCCAGAGCCGGTGTGCTTCCCAAGACGTTCGGATGCCTAAGGGCAAAATGGTCATCTTGACCGGAAAGTCTTGGAAAAGGTCCAAAGGACAGTTTGGTCATTTTTCACCAAAGTGGGCTAACAGACACTAGTGTTGACCTAGGTTTTGAGTGTTTCCGCCACTCTAACGGCGGTCGTCGTGACACAGAGGTTTGTTGGCAATTCCCTATATCGACCTACTTGTGAGTATTTCTGCTGTTCTAACGGTTTTGTGAGTAGTTTCGCTACTCAGACCGTCTCGAGGAATAAACTGTCTGGAGAGAGGGATTGGAAAGGGGTCTTACCGTCTCCGAGGAGACGTGCCTGGATTGGAACCGTTTCGAGGAATAAACTGTCTCAAGAGTGGGATTGAAAAGGGGTCTTATCGTCTCCGAAGAGACGTGCCTGGATTGGAATCGTCTCGAGGAATAAACTGTCTCGAGAGAGGGATTGGAAAGGGGTCTTATCATCTCCGAAGAGACGCGCCTGGATTGGAACCGTCTCGAGGAATAAATTGTCTCGAGAGTTGGATTGGAAAGGGGTCTTATCGTCTCCGAAGAGACACACTTGGATTGGAACCGTCTCGAGGAATAAACTGTCTTGAGAGAGGGATTGGAAAAGGGTCTTATCGTCTCTAAAGAGACGTGCCTGGATTGGAACCATCTCGAGGAATAAACTGTCTCGAGAGAGGAATTGGAAAGGGGACTTATTGTCTCTGAAGAGACGTGCTTGGATTAGAACCGTCTCGAGGAATAAACTGTCTCGAGAGAGGGATTGGAATCGGAAAGGAAAGGACAATGCCCCTAAGGGCATTTTGGTCATTTTGCCTCTATTTGGGCCTGATAGGCCCGCGAAGCGATGGAAAGACGGAATTTAGACCTAGAAAATTGGTTTCGATTGGAATATGCCCACAATGACTTGAAAACAAGTCTGGACGGAGTGTAGACTGCCGAGCAGTCAAAAATGGGGTGCTTATATGTCTAAGAACGAGTTTGTTCATGTTCCTTATGTTTTGCATGGTGAGAGAAGAAATAGATGAGATGCTCTCTCTGTCTGACCCATTAACCTTCAATGGTGAAGCTCTGTCACGAGCTATTGGAGCTACTCTACCTTTTCTCTTCTCACTACCCATGAGAGTTGATTTTTTCTTACTGGCATCAATTGGCACCTTCCTTTACTTAAATTTTTTCCCAAGGCCTGATCTCTTATTCATTCCAACAACTACCATAAATTGGACGGTGCCCCTCTTTGCTCGCACTCTAGTGGGCTCCCTAGCCGGTTTCACCTAGTCATCCCCTTAAATAGGCCCTAAGCTCTAATCCGAGCCCAAAGCCTCCACCTCTTGACCTAATCCAATAGCATTTACCCCTTCTTCATCGTTCATCTTAACGGCTATAATGGAATTATTAGCAATAACTGGTTTTGATACCTGTTAAACTCGTCCCCCAACTGTAAGATGTCATTTGCCTTCTCAATACCACCATGATGGCCCACGCCTTCTTCTGCGGTGGGATCAAAGCCATTTCATGTTCCAACGCATCCTCCACCCTCCCTTCATCAATAGTTCCCCCTACACCATGCAAATGACCCTCCAGCTCAGCTCACCCTCCTCCAATTCGGCCACTTGCTTATGACACTCCAGCACAACCGCCTCTGATTCTGCCACCTAGCTTACAAGTGCCAGCTCATAATCCAGCAGCCCATCATCAACCTACACCTGGTTATGCTTCTGGACTTTGTCAGCTCAACTGTGATTGTTTTCCTTGATCGATCCTAAAGATCCGAAAGAGTCACTCTTTTGATCCGCTACGACATCCTCCCCATTAATCATGATATGATTCATGCAATTCTCTCCACTGCCATACTTGGTCTCCTGTGATTCATTAGAGTTGGAAGGACTGTTACTACTGGTACTCCTCTATTTAACAGAATTTGCACCTGCACTCACTAGTACTCGTTGAGGCGATTCTTCAAGAACCCCAATATCATACCCCCATTTACCTACGTTAACCTTGCACTTTCCTTGAATTCTGTTAAAAGATTCAGTCTCCAAGTAGATTCTTCCACAATCAAGGATATCTTTAGCTAATGTCATGTGGTCCACCCCTATTACCTTTCCCCATATGCTACCAATTTTGCGAAAGATCTCCTCCTTCCAGGCATGTAGAGGGACCCCTCTCACCTCAATCCAGCACTTGCTAGCTAGGTTGAACCATGGAACTAAAAATCGGACCGTAGCGGCCGTAACGGCCGTTACATAACGATAATGACAAGTGCTGTTCCGATTACACCCTATTTGTAACGGAAAAGTTCGAATCACACCCGTAACGTCCGT